>BDDA01000626.1:20409-36528 GCA_001662385.1 Chlamydomonas asymmetrica
AAGCTTGTTACCTTGTGCCATGCCTGCGATAGACAACCTGGATGTCACACTCTGCGTGTTGGTGTTGCTACTCTGCAGGTCAGGACCGCTTGGGTGACCACTCCCCTGCGTTCCTGTGGCTCCTGCGTGACTTCTACCTACAGCTGGAGGACGAGGGACGCAAGGTGAGCTGCCGGCTACGCCTGTGTGTGCTGTGTGCACGTTGAGCTCTGGTGCATGCATGCGCTGCTTCTGCCTCGACCAGAAGACTGCTGAAGGCACATGGGGAACCCTGCACGACGGCCTGTGTCCTGTACTGCCACGATCACACACGCGCGCAAACATGCCGATGGCATTGTATGGTGCATGTGGAACCGGCAACGCAGGATGTGCTGGCTTCATGCGTCACTGTTCTCCCATTCCCCCATCTGCTCCATGCTGCTCTTGCTCATGCCCCTCACACGACACTCGATCAGGTCACGGCCGGCAACCCATGTCGGCGGTCCTGTCCACGCGTATCCTGCGTGCTGGTCCTGCTGCTGCTCGCCCCATGCTCGTCCGATTCAGTTTTTATCATTACCAGCGGATGTGCTGCCGCCGCCATGGCTCGGCTGCTTGTGTGTGTGTGTGTGCGCTTGCAGATCACCCCGCAGGACTACCTGGAAGCAGCGCTGATGCCCGTGCAGGGCGCTGGGCCGAGCGTAGAGTCAAAGAACCAAATCCGCGCGTCCATCAAGGTGAGGGCGTAGCGGGGTTTGCACCGCGGTACTATGCTGCGCCGTACATACTGTCAAGGAGAATGCCATTATCTTCTGGACATCCTAGGGTTGTTTCACACTGGGGGCAGATTTGACCCCCAAATGGCGCTGCCTGCGGTCCACTGATTGCTGCGGCCTGTTCTGCCATACCTGACAAGCTTGTAGGTCAAGTGCTTTGGCAAGAACCACCTGAAGAAGCACAAGTGCTGCAATTAGTTGCATACAGCAAAGATCGCACGCCACAGCACAACCCGAAACCCTCTGTGTGGCAAACTCCACCCCCCCCCCGCAACACACACACACCCGAGTTTGACCCCCAATGTGAAATGGCACCAGTTGCGACACTGCTCACAATGACAATGTTTCAGCCCGTTCGGTCCTGATCCTGCTTCCCTTCCTTGCTGCGTGTGTGTGTGTGTGTGCCCGTGCGCGTCCGCAGTCGCTGTTCCCCCAGCGCGACTGCTTCACGCTGGTGCGGCCAATGCATGACGAGGCGGCGCTGCGTGACCTCGATAAGCTGGCGCACGACAACCTGAGGCCCGAGTTCAAGCAGGTGAGACGCAGCAGCAAGGGGTGGACAGTAGCGGAGACTGTCACGTAGCGTGAAGGCTACCCTGCAAGCGGCGCCTGACTATGTGCATCCGCAGACTACAGCCACATACATACTCGCATATTGCGTCAGCGGCGGAGGCAACCAGGAGGCAACGGTGCATCACAATGCATGTCTTTGGTGTCTTGCTATGGCATGTGCTTGCATGTGCGCGTGGAGAAGCTTGTATGTGTGTGCTTGCGTAGGATCACCAAGGGCCGGTGAGCAAGACCAGGCACGCACGTTTGCATGTGAGCCTGTGTGTGTGTGTCCGAAAGAGGCGCCCGTGGGGCCATGCAGTGTGATTCCCGTATTCAAGTGTACGCCTGTGTGTGTGGTATGCAGGGCGTGGCGCAGCTGATCTCCATCATCTCGTCGCGCGCGCAGCCGCGCCACTTTGGCGCGCAGGCGGTGACGGGCCCGCTGCTGGCGGGGCTGGTGGAGGCCTATGTGGCCGCCATCAACGCGGGCGCCGTGCCGACCATCGCCACTGCATGGCAGGTGGGTGGCCTGGTTTGCAGCCTGCATCGGTTGCCAGGGCGGGTGTGTCCATCAGGGCTGCTGAATGCTGGCCTGCTCTTTGCATTAGCTAAGCCAGGGCCTAGCGCTCCTCACAAGCCATATGGCAGCAGCGCCCAACATATTCAGCCAGGTCAAATCCTGCCACGGTGAGTCCTGGATGGGGACGTGATGGGGGGCTCTGACAGCTGTACGCCCGCCGATGTAGCCAACGTCTCTTTCCTGCCTGCCTGCCTGCCTGCGCTGTCCAGTCAGGATAAACTCTGAATGCAAAACGTGTGTACTTGTATGGTAGTACCACTGGCCCGTGCTTGAGTACTGTCGCCATGTTTGCATCGTGGGTGTGTTTTGGTCAATGTGTGCTTTGCCGTGTGTGGTGGTGTGCAGGGTGTGGCGGAGAGCGAGTGCCGGCGTGCGGCGGACGGTGCTGAGGCCGCCTACATGGAGGCCTTCAGGTGAGGCGCTACCTCTGCTTGCAGCTGCTGATACTGCGACCCTGCTGCCGCCACTATGTTTACATGCACGCATGGGCAAGTTGCGTCGCTCCTGCTCAACTTCCTGTTGCACTTCACGGCCTCGCCTGATCGGGCGGCTGCACGCCGCGCCTGCGCTGAATTTGGCTACGTCTATTTTTTGTCCCCCCCGCTTCAAAGCCACGCTGCCCCATGCATGCATGCAAACGCTGCAACGGCGTGCACTGTGCAGGCAGGACACGCCGCGTGAGGAGCCTGCGCTGGACGCGGAGCACCAGGTGGGAGCGTGTGTGAGCGAGCGACGTTGGCCAAACGAACCGTTTGTGAATTATAATTAGGCGGTTGGCTGACTGCAGGACCGTGCGTTGGCGGCGTGTGGGACTTGCACTCCTCTGGATGGCGGCAGGCCGCCAGCCAGATTTTGCGCAGCCGGCCTCGAACGGTAGTGCACCGTGTAGGGACCCGCCGCCCACCTGTGTGCACGAGTGGGTGCAGCTATGCCTATGCGACAGCAGCCGATCATGCATGCATGCTTGTGGCATCGCACCCAACGTGTCGCAATCTCCTTTGCAGGCTTGTCACAGCTTACCTTCCCCTCACGTGTGTTCGACCTCCATACTATACTATCACACGTGTGTGATCCCCCTCCCCCCTGCAGCGCTGCCTGGAGCTGGCGCGCTCTGTCTTTGCTGACGTGGCGGTGGGCGACGAGTCCATCCGCGCCGCGCACCAGGCCAAGTTCATGACGGCCGTCACCCAACGCTTCAAGGACCTGCGCGCACGCAAGTGAGCGAGTGCTTGCCCGCTTGCCTGTGCACTGCTTGCTGGCGCTGCGCTGCGCTATGTCGGGCAGTGCATGCAGAGCGGCTGCACCAGGCGTAATTTAGGCTCGTTCGTTGTGTGGCTGGGACGTCGTCTTGCTGCCCAGTCAGGCGGCTGATTGGTGATTAAATGCACTCTTGCGAGTTGGGTGGGTAGCAGGCCCGGCAGCGGCTCAACAATTGAAAGCAACAGCATCGCAGCCTCGGCAACGCACTGAACTGAGACGTGCCGTTATCGTGCCCCGCATGTACTGCTGTACCGCTGTACCGCAGGCTGGCTGAGGCGGCCTCCCAGGTGAACGAGATGCTGTACAACGCCAACATGAAGGTCAGCCAGGCGGCGGCATCCGGCGCTGACCTGGCGACCATACAGGCGCAGCTGGCGGCGTTCGTGGACCAGTTCGCAAAGGTGCGTGAGCCGCCGCAGAGCTGACAAGTGACAGGAGCCAAGTAGAATAGTTGCTGCCTACTGAGTATTGGGCAGACAGCCAAAGCTGGTTGGTTCGCACATTACAAGGGTCTCACACTTCACAACATGCTATGGTGTATGTCAGTATGTGTTCGGCGAAAGGACTGCCTTGTTCGTCTTCAGGGCCTGCCTGAGCGCCTGGCCATGCACTATGCATGGCAAGGTGGAAACCGATGACAGCTCACACACGCACAACTGAACGTACACACCAGCACACGCAACGAGTCACGTGTGCCCCACCACCCCACCTTCGATTGGCCCCGTCGGTACCACCTATCCCACCTATGCCACCTGTCTTGGACTGCCAGTAACCGGTCCTCGGTACGTGGTTGCGTGCTGCCCTCACCTGCCCTCAACCGATCAGGCCGCGTCAGGGCCCACCAAGTGGGAGCGCCTCGCGCGCTTCCTGGCCGACGCGTGGCCGGGCGCCAGCGCCGCGCTGCTCGCGCGCGCAGAGGCCGAGTCGCGGCGGCAGCTGGACGCAGCCCAGAAGCAGGTAAGCAAGCGGGCGATGTGAAACCCGCGTCAGAGTTGGATCGCAATTGGTGCTTTTGCATTGCCCTGAAGCTGTCCGCTGAAGCTCTCCTGTGCACCGCTCCACCCTCATCCTCCCCCTCCTGCTGTCCCACCCTCCCTTTTTTCGTTCGCCTGCTCCCCGCGTCCTTCCCCATCCGCCACCATCAATCCATCATCCTCTGCAGCTGGACCAGGTCAAGGCGGCGCTCCAAGCAACGCAGGCCAGGGCCCAGCAGGTGAGCGTCCATATGTGCGTGTGCCGGCATTCAGCAGCAGCAAGACATCCCTTGCTGGGCAATGTTGGGCTGCACCGCTCCGCAAGGGGCAACTGGTCTGGTACTCTGGTTCACTGGTTGTGATTTACCCATGTTGGTAACTCCCGGCAAGCATGGTCCACCGCAAAGCTCCGCTGGCTGGGGTCCTTTGCAGTGTCTAATAACGTGACCTGTTGAGATTTTCGTGTTAGGAGTGTTTTGGCCGAGGCCAATGCTGCCCCAGATGCTGCCCTGCATAGTACGTGGGGATTTAGTGGCTTCCTCTCGTTCTGTGGCATGCAGGCGGAGGCGAGCCAGCAAGCTAGCGCGGCCAAGCTGGAAGCAGTGAGTTCCCTGCTGCAGTGGCCCTGCGTTAGGACCTGTGAGGAGGAGGCGCCTGCGTGTTTCCGTGCGTTCCGCCCTCCTCACCGCCCACCCACCTCACCATGCTCTCACTTCCACCCAAAACCTCGCGTACCTCGCTCGCATGTCCAGCCAGCTTCTATAGTGACCATGGCGCTGAAATGCAATGCAGAGCTGCATCGCACCGCACCACGGCTCGCGCTCACCCACCCCCCAACCGTGTGTGCGCGTGTATTCGTATGTGCAGGTGGGCGGGCAGCTGGCGGGCGCTCAGGCTGAGCTGGCGGGGCTGCATGCGGGGCTGGACACCAAGCAGGCTAAGGTGGCGGCGCTGGAGGCACAGCTCAGGGAGGTGAGAGAGACAGTCAGACAGACAGACAGACAGACAGTGGCCCGCTGAGTCTGTGCGCACGCACACGTTTTGCATGGAGTGTTTAATTGTTTGAGTCGCGTGGGGCGGGTGTGTAATACGGCGTGTGGCCGACCCTGGCGTGCTCACAGCTTAGGTGCGCAAGGTATGCGGCGCGTGCGGAGTGATACCGGTATGATGCGCAGGGCGGTACGCGCCTTGGCTGTCGCAGTACAAAAGCGTACTGCGTGACGTAATGCTCGATGCGTTTGCATGCACGGTTATCCTGCACAGATTCAACACCATGCCTCCTGGTATCAGCTTTGCCAATGCGCCACCTCTCTAATGGTGGCAAGGATTCATGCAAGCGCCTTACTGATGCGCGTTGATTGTGCAATGGTGCTGCAGCTGGCCATGGTGAGCGAGAAGCACCAGTCCAATTCCGCTACCATGGCGGATGCGCGCATCCGTGCAGCGGAGGCCGAGTTCCATGACAAGCTGGCGCAAACCACGGTGAGGGCACGCCCTTGCCCCCTGGACTCAGTGCATGGCTCGTTGTGCGTCAACGGTACTGCAAACGTGTGTGTCAGTGTGTATAACATACATAAGGGTCACGGGAGGGTCCGAACTCAGGTCTTTCGACAGGGAAGATGGCAGTTGTCGTGGGGGCTTATGCCTGCGCAGAGCCACCCTCATGCACCCTCGTGGCGTTAAGGTGTGGTTGCTCCAGGGGTGTTGTCCGTGTGTGGTGTTGGCGTCGAGCGGGCGCCATAGCAGAGTAGCAAGCCTTGCCTGCACACCCGTTTCCCATCCTAATCACCATTGCGGCATCCCCGAACACGACGCTTGCTGTTGCGAGGCACTCACCACCACCGCTCTACGTAAGTGTCACATACACACTCCCTTACGCGCTGTGGCATACCATATGCGTACTGCGCTGCACCCGCTCTCGCGCAGGCTCAGCTCCATGCGGAGCGGCTGCGCTCTGGCGGGCTGGCGTCTGACCTGGCGTCCGCGTCCTCACGTGTCAGCGCGCTGGAGGGCCAGGTGGCCAGCCTCAGCAAGGCGGGGGACGAATGGGTTCGCAAGTAAGGAGGGCGGCGCCGTGTGCAATGTCGGGTGCAGGGTGTAGGGGGATAGGGTCTTATCATGATCCATCACGTGAGTGCATGCGGTGTATCAGAAAGAGCGCCCAAGGGGCATGCCGTGTGATTCCCGTGGGGCCATGCAGTGTGCATATGCGTATGCGTATGGGTGTGTGGCCCTATGAGCACTGTGTGCGGGCGTGTATGTTATGTTATGTAACATCAGGGTTGTGTCGGCCAAACGGCCCATGCTCCCCCAGATGGGGACCAGGCGAGCAGAAGAGGGGCAAGCAGCAACGTGTGCGGGCGTGTATGACTTTGTATGGGCAACAGTCGCTGTTCCTTGTGCTGCTGTGGTGTCATGCGATGCGCATATTCATGCGATGTGTAACGGTGCGTGTGTCGGCGCGTGCGCACGCGTGTGCGCCAACAGGCACGGCGCGGAGGCGTCTGGGCGGCTGGCGCTGCTGGCGGAGCGTGACGAGGCGCGTGCGGCGCTGGCGCTGCAGGCGGCGGAGGCCGAGGCGCTGCGCCGCGACCTGGAGCGCCAGCGCGCGACGGCGGCGGCGCTGCGGGCGGCGCTGGCTGACAAGGATGACGAGGCGGTCGGCCTCACGCGCAGGTACCGGTAGGCAGTACACAGGCGGTACAGTACACTGGAGACCAGATCAGATCAGATCAGTTCTGTTTATGTACAGAATGAGGCTGCTTTTGAACTGCTGGGCAGTCATGGGCACGGACCCTCGGCACTGTGCTAGGCGTTTCCCAGCGGCGCGCGTTGTACGGTTGCGAGCAGCGTGTGCCGCCGAGAGAATGCGCTTTGACAGTTCGAGGTCACTGCTCTTGCGTATTTTGCTGTGTTGCCTTGATGGGATGCACGCCAACGTGTGTGTGTGTGCGCCCGCCTGCGCCTGCGTGTGCATGTATGCGTGTGGTCGCTATTGCGCGGCGCGGCGTCTGTGTGCAGGCTGGACGAGCACATGGCGGAGGCGCAGGCGGCGGTGGCGCAAGAGGCGCGCGCACGGCCCGGCGCGGCCACAGCGCGCGTCAGCAACGATGAGAGTGAGTGCCTAAAACTGAACACCTACGTAATTCGATTGTCATGCACATTGTCACGTATACACATGCTGTGGTGACCCCTTGTTTGCCGGCTTGGACTCGATAGTGCCCCATCACATGATGATTGCAGGGTTGCCATGCCAAGGCCAATGGACCGTGACCGCAGAATTTACCACAAGGAGCGCGCCCATTCGGGATGTGAGTTGTGACGCATCATGACACCCTCCCCCTCCCTCCTTTGCCTCCCTCTGCCGCAACAGACGCGGCTCCCCACGGTGATGCGCCGCTGTACGAGGACGCCATCGCGTCCATGACCATCTCTGAGATCAAGGACTGGCTCACGGAGCGTGACCTCTCAGACGCCGTGTGGTCCCTGCAGAACAGGTGAGGCGCGTGTGGGGGGGGCGGTAAGCTTCAGGGGCCGTGGGGCCGTGGACTGTTGCCCATCGTGACTGCCAGCAATGCGCCCTATTGCTTGTACGGGGATGTGCAAACGGTCCAGGACGCTACTCGTGGTTGTCGACGAGCACAGACCGGCTTGTAGGGTGGGATGGCTGCAGGCCAAGGCTGAGCACATGCCAAGGGTGAAATGCAGGATATGAAGAAGGCAGCATGCACACGCGCAGACCAACGAGCATCACATGTTTGCTGGTGAAGTGTTGCGCCTCGAGTGCACTGGATAGGACTGGGTCAAGGGTGCGAATGTGTTGTGTTGGCAGCCCATCGTATGTGGTGGGGTTGGGTTTGCCATATGGTATACATCCCCTTCCTCCCCTTCCTTCCCTTCTCCCCCTGTCTGCCCTGTCTCTTGCACCATGCACACGTCAAACATCACGCGCTCTGTCTGGCATGCTCATGCATCCACAACGCGGTGCATGCTCGCACCTTGTTGCCCCCTCTCCTGCCCCTGCGCTCCTGCAGGAAGCCCGCCGCGAAGAAGTCCGAGTGGCAGGAGCTTATGCGGAGCGTGTGTGCGGGCGCCGCGGCGATTGCGGGACGCTGATGCCGGCCTGGCAGTCGCGGCCCATGGAGATTGTGATGGCTGATATATCGTTAACGGTGCATGACCTCCACTGCGCGTTTTCTGTTCCCTCCCACACACACACTCAGCGCAGCACAGATCCTGCCGGCGGCAGGCATGCGTTTGTCAGCCTTCGATATGCCCCACTCCATACATTTGGGCCAACCACCGCAACACGCTCTTTGATCCACGCTCTTCATGGATGCATTGGCGGCCAACACGGAATGCTTGCATGCGTACTCACAATGGACTGACTGGTGTCAGGCGAACTGACTGACAACAACCTGGCAGGTCCTTGGGATGGCCGTGCAGTTGGCGTGAATGCTCACACGCACCCTCTTGTCGCGCCTGCCAGTGTGGCGCACGCTGCCCTTTGCGGCGCAGGCTGAGTTGGGTTGCCATCCGGGTGCATACTGGCGCACATGCCTCAGCGCATGCCGCCCGAAATGTGAAATGTCATAGGGCAGACAGTATCAACAGGATCAACATGCAAGCACGGCGATCGGACGTGTCTCAGGTATGCGTAGGTGGACAGGGACACCGCTCCACATACACAAGCCTGCCTCTGCAACGGGCAACATTTGTGATCGCAAGCAGCGTGCTCGCGCAAGCAGGTTTGAGCCAGCTTGAATGTGGAAGGATGGCGGTATGAGTGCAATCTTGCGTGACCCATTATGGGGGCACGCACACGTTGGTGCTTATTTGCACCTGGCCAGCCCGGCCGGAGGCTTAGGGCAGCCGACACGCACAGAGTGTGGATCGTTTCAATGGTCACCAAGCAAGGTGGAAGCGTGTGGCGGTAAGGGAGTTGTGTGATCGTGCAGGGAGGGGGGGGGTGCAGGTCTACAGGACAACAGGGCAGCTGCCCAACGAGCAAGCGCCAAGGCCTGAAGTGTTTTGCCCCATGCACGTCGGCAACAGATTGTGTGGTGATAGGAGCATGAACCGCAGGGTACTAAACAGAGGATGCTAAACAGGCGTGAAGCGCAGGCGCGCATGAACTGCAACCCTCATCAAAGCTGAACAACAGCCGCAAAGACGTATTTGACAGTAATCACAAGCAGTGACCTACAGTTGCTGTCGTCCAGTCGTGTCCATACAATCCAATATCCTCACAGTGTGCATGCATCGTGCCGGCCGGCAGGAGGTTGAAAATTGGCCCGCTTCCCTGCATTGATCCAGGTGCAGTGTACGCTAGCGCGTTGCCCAAGTCCAGCGCAATCGCTGCAAATGTGCCCGGTGCCTTGAAAGCGACAACACCAAAGGGTAGGCCCGCCCCCCGTGTTGGCAGATCCCATGTTGCATTACTCTTGTCTTTGCTCAGGGCAATACCATAGGCGGCATTCATCCATGGTGTATGTGGGCGCACGTGCCAGCAACTAACCGCGTTGTCAATCCCGCACCGCCCTATCTGGAGGCTGCAAAGGCAGCTGATATCATCCCATCACATCCATTCATGCTGTTGAGTGTTGACCCACCACACCTACCAGGCACGCACAACGCGTGCAGGCAGGAGCCCACACGCCCGTGCAGCGCAACATAACCCTCTCAGTTCTGCCAAATACGCGGTTCATGCCAGTTATGACATACGCCTATCGCCAACACCTTCAGATATCAACCAGGCCGCAGCGCACAGTATCGCAACTGCACCGATCCGCAGAGCACAAGCGTGAATTCATACGCACACCGTTTAAGCGCAATCCTCATTCCAAAAGCGCATGCAATCACACACCGCGCACCAGGTGTCCTGTCGGGGCCTTCACATCGCATCCCCAGAAGTGGCGGCAGCGCAATTTGCATCCAGTGCATCCACACGCTCGCCATAATGCATGCAGCATCATTCTGTTCAACAGATTGAGGTGTCACGTTGTACACGTTAAGGATCGAACGCACAACGCCAGCAATCTGAAAACGTCAACATGCCATTTGTCAGGGGCTCGTGGGTTCCTCACTTCCCCTGAGAACTGGCAGCGGCATGCCACTAGAGCGTTTTTGCTCTATTTGTTCTTTTTTAAGTTTGCAATAATGCCCTTTTTGTCCACTATGACCGCTAGCTGTGCCGCACAGGTATGCGACACACATACCGTCAGTCAGCACCACAACAGGGTTGCACTTGCCAGATTGACGCTGAGCACAGTGCTGCCTTGATGGCAGCTCTACATGTGTGTCCGAGCCCAGAAGCACTCCCCACAATATTTCCTAGCAAATTTCCGCGACCATTGCCAAAACTCCCCCGTTGTCATGTTATGCAAACTAACATCGGGCGTGTTGGCACAGCAGCCCAGACGCCCCCCACATGGGGACCAGGAGACCAAAGATGTGCCCCAAGCTTCGCAATGGGAACGAGCCCCAGACCCACAATCAATGTATAGCTCTGTGCTGATGAGCAACACAGCCATGCGAAGTTGCATGGCACAGGTGCTGCAGCTCCGGGGGGCAGCACACTGGGCAGACAGGCAGGGTCTCAACTGGCCACACGAGTGCGAGGCAGGAGCGCACTGCCCGGCCATGTGCACAGTAGCGCGTTTCCAATATCCAAAATGGCTTGAGCCCATGGTAGGCGCCCAGTTCAGGCGCCCAGTTCAGGCGCATAGTTCAGATCGAGTTGCACAGGATTCGGTCACCCAAAATCCCGATCACTGCAATCAAGACCTTTCCAATCCAAAAGGAATTATGCCGGACCTGCCAAACACAGTAATGGAGTGACGTCATATCCGTGCAGAGCACGTAACCCATAATATGCTTAGCAGATCGTCACAGATGTCGAATCCCTGCACATGTCATTTTGGCCCTGGTGTGAACAGCCCTTGCTAAGATGTGATGTGCAGATGTCTTTTGATTTGACCCAGATATGGTATGAAGAGCATTGCGTAGACGTCATTCAGCCCACGAACCAGGTGTGCGGTGCATTGAGCAGGTATCCCCAACCCTAGGTGTGGGAGGCCTTACGCACACCAGATGTGTAGCTGTACTACGCAATCCTTCAGAGCTGCATGGCCGCCGAGTGTCCATGCGTCAGCACCTGCCATCAGACACTCGCCATCTGACCCATTTGGAAAATGGCGGTACATGTCTGGAAGCGGTCTCAGGACTCGCCTCCCAGCACAGCGCTTTCGTTCATATCCCCGCGCCATGATCGGCCCTTGCCGCAGCAGCGGGCCTTGCTGGCTTGCGCGCCTTGTCTCCGGCGTACGTAATGACGAGGCGCGCCAGCTGCTCAGGCAGCACAGCCGCCGTGTCCTCGTTGGTAACCACCTGAGAGCAAAACGGACAACATAATATAGGAGAAGGTCAGGTTTTTAAGTTGGGCATAGCAGTGGCAGTGCATGTCCGCAATTGCGTAGCACCACCAACGACAAGCCCAGGAGGGGGTTAGGGGTTAGGGGAGGAGCCTTGACAGTCTTGGTGGGGCGGGAGGTGGGCACGCTGAGCGGGCGACATCGGGCACACGTTTACAGTGTTACTGCATGCCATGCATGAGACACAGGCGCTGCCTGTGATGTATTGCTTGGCAGTATACATGTTGGCCACCTCCGCTGCTCAAGCGTGTGCGGAATCGCAGTGCGCCTATGTGAGTAAGTGATGTGTAGAGCGCCATGCAAAGACACGGTATACCTCAACGCAGCAGCGCCGCCGCCTAGCAGGCACGCACCCACCTCTCCTGTCTTTGCCTTGCCCACCAGCTTCTCCACTGCCAGGACAGCACGCCCGCTGTACCGCAGGAGACCACTAGCGCCAGCGCAGCCCGGCAGCAGCTCAGCACGCAGCGGCCCAGTAGCCAGCGCGCCACGCCCCCGAAGGCCGCGGAACACCACCTCCTGCCTCACAAAGGGGGAGGTGAGCCCTGCTCGCTTGGAGTGTGCTGCGAATCCTGCTGCCTGATCAGAGTCGGTTCGGTGCAGTACGCCCCTCCTCCTGGCACTGTCGACAAGTGAGCTCTGCCGCGCCCCTCCCAGCTGGTCGCTGTGGCTTATGTGACCCACACCCAGCTGTCCCGTGGACGCTTGTGGGCTGCCTGCGCCATGGCAGTCGGTATCAAGGTCCTCCGCACTGAACCTCCTGCTGCTGCCTATAACAATTTCAGCCAGGCCTGCAGCAGCTGGATTGCTGGGAGCAAACAGGGGACGGGGAAACGAGAGAGCACCAGTGGCAACAGCAGGTATGGCGGGGGCGGCTGGCCGTGCCACTCCTGTCATCACGTCCTTGTCCCCGCTGCCGTTGGCGCTTGGCGCCCCAATGTACAGCTCTTCGCATAGCTCGTGCTGCAGGAGCTCCAGCGGCCTGAGTGGATGAATGAAGCACAACGTGCATGCAGCAGGTGTCAGTCTCTCAGCTGTTTAGAATGCATACTGGCGGCGTAGCACCCCCCCGCTGATTGCTTGCTCGACCTCAACACACCCAATCGTCCCCCGGACGTTGCTGCTCGCTTCGTCATTGCATGCCTCTACGCCTGAGCTCAAGTCATACACACACATCCGCGCGAACGTTCTACCCGCATACCGTACTCTCATAACCATCCATGAATGGCCTGATTGGCCAAGAGATGTAAGTTCAATTAATCAATCATACTGGCAGCGTAGCGGACCCGCCCAATCCTGTTATAACTGTGATATGGGGCAAAGGCAGAAGCGTGTTGCTGGAGAACGCAGCAGGATCCTGCAGGCATGCCGCTGTCAGGGCGCTTGACCACCCACCACCGTAACATGTGTAATCATTGGCACCTGCACTCTGTGAATGCTACTCACCATGGCAACAGCGGCAGTTGTGACATCAGATGGAGCAGCCAACACGCAGCAGAGCTCGAGTCCGGGAACACCACCGTGAGAACGCCAGGGCGTTCAGACTTGTCCTCAAACATGGCGTTCATAAGACGGCTCGCTCCGGTGCTCTTGAGCACCTGGTTGGTCAGCTTCTGGAAACGAGATTTTGCTGCAGGGCGTTGTTGCTGCTGCTGGTGATGCTGCTGCTGTTGCTGCGGATTGGATTGAGTGGATTGTCGTGGCATGGAGTTATATTTGCCCATCACACCAGGATTTGCGCCAGCCTCAAACGTTGGTAAGGCAAGGGCGCTGGAGCTCCAGACACTGCTCTCATCGTCCCCACTGTCCATCAGTTCGTGAGCAGAAGACGCCTCAGACCAGCCCGATATGGTCGTAAGCAGTGGGTGAAGCTGTGGGGTTGGCAATTGGGTCGGCGGCTTAGGCGTGTTTGGTGCGGTGGCCTGGTCTGCTGAGTGGCCGCACAGGCTGCGCAGGCCCTCAACAACGTATGCTGCTGGGCAACCGGTTTGAAGCAGGCCCAGTGCTGCGCTGTGCAGCACGTCAAGCGCCTCACACGCCACCTCTCTGTTCCACGCCAGCAGCACCTCCACGCCAACTGCCTTGAAGCAGGCGACGCACCCATGGCCGACAGGGGCGGTGTGCAGGCCCTGCAGCAGCGTGCTGTCAACCCGCAGCGGCTGCTGCACTGCCAGCTGTGGGCCAACCAGGCCCTGTGCGCAGGCCTGGTAGATGTGCGAGGCGCCTGCCTGTTTGGGCAGTTGATGCAGGCCCATCCAGAACAGCACCGTCTGCTGCAGGATGGCCTTGGTGCCAGCGGAATCAGCTGACCATGGTGAGGGCTCCTGGCCTGACTGCAGCAGGTCAAACGTTGATGCGGACAGCACCACCATTCCCCCATGTGCCGCATCAGCCACCGTTTTGACCATGCTGATAGCATTCCCACTGTACTGCGTGCGCGCGCTGGCTGCGTTGACCGCAACTTGGTCAGGCGTGACGCCGCTGTGCAGGCCTATGCGCACACGTAGCCCGCAGCAGACGTGAAGCGGGTTGCTGCTGTCAGCGGTTGCCTGCAACACACCCAACAGGAATCCTCGCTCAGGCTGCTTGCGCCGCTTGAGAGGCGTTGTGCTTGGGCGTCCTGCCAGCGTGGTTTTGCGCAGCGCGCTGCCCTGCCGGACTGGCACCGAAAACCTTGCGGCAGCTGTGTTTCCTCCAACCACACTCCCCCCGGTGGATGTCCGCGCTGCCTCCTGGCAGCTGCGAGGGGATAGCAGTGCAGGAGACCCTCGAGGCGATAAGGCTAATGCTGCAAAGCTGCTGCCAGGCCCGCTTCCGACGTTGATGGCTATGGGTCGGTTGACAACCACACTGCTCGGGCCAGTTGCTGGCACCAGGCTGGTTGCGTCATTGACACGCACGCCACCGGCCCCTGGCATTGATGGTGCATCATTAGCCGACACCTGCAGCGCGACATGCGCTGTGCCCCACAGCAGTTCCCGTTCCAACTCTTCCATCGCGGCGGTGTTGCCGGCCGCACTAAGCTGTCGCTGCAAGCTGGTTTCCTGTGGCATGCTTGGGCGCGCCGCCATTGACTGATATGCGGCGTAATGGCCTGACAAGCTGCCGCCGCTGCCGGCAGTGACATGCAGCTCGCCTGCTGCTTTCTGTTCGCCTTCCATGCCGTGGCCCGATCGTGCATCCGCTGGCGCCCACTGCCGCTGCAGGCACTCCAAGATGGTCATGCCAGCCAGGCGGTGGCGGGCGTGCGGGGTGCCATTGCCGTTGCTGCCAGGAAGCTGCTGGTCGCTGCCAGGAAGCTGGGACGAAGTCCTGCAGGATTGCATCCATGGCAAAAGACCAATCTGTGATTGTTGCTCTCACTGTTGCCGGATTTACATCCAAGAACTCCTTGGGATTGGTTTTATCTTGGAGCTTTCTTGCCAAGGCCGACGCTGCCCTGCAGATGAGGACTGGTAACGGCCGCAGAGGGGAGCGCAGCTACGGATACCCAACACTTCGCCGCACATATAGCCCCCCGCCTTCCCCCCCCCCACAGACATATGAATGATATGACCGCTGTCCAGCTCACACGACGGGCTGTGCACCAGAGGTACTCTTGATGGGGGGGGGCGTCATCATGTACAGCAGGACTAGCCAGACAAAAGCAGAAGGTTGTTGGGATGGTGCGTTGCATGACATGCTGGACCCACCTGGGCGTGACCGCCAGTGCGGGTTCCGGGGCACCAGCAGACGCAAGCGCGCCGGCGCTATGAGCGGCTAGCGCGCTCGGATACTGGATGGCGTTCAGCGCCTGCAACGCACAGCAACAACAGCAAAAACAAGCAGTGAAAATAATTTCCTGCTGCAGACATGTTGTCCCGCTGCTGCCTCTCAGTCTGGTGAATGCCTGCCTTCAGTAGATAGAACAGGAGCGGGTTCAGTTGCTTCACGAGGGTCACAAAGGGTATAGCAAACTCAGCCCACCTGCTGTGTGTTGATGGCAAACGCCAGAGCGTCAGCCGCCGAGTGAAACGACACGATGAACGAATCGCCCTCCGTAGCGCTCTCGTAGCCGGCAAACTTGAGCAGCTGTGAGCGGATGGTCGCGTTGTGCAGCTTGAGGCATACGTCCATCACGTCTGCCGGCACGTGCTCCCACAGCGTGGTGGATCCCTCAATGTCGGTCACCAGCAGCGTCGTGCCGGGGCCCGCACCGGGAGGCGCGCTGACGCGCGCACGCAGACGCCCCCGGCGCCACAGCAGCAGGCCCAGGACAGCCAGCGCCAACGCCCCACACGGCAGAGCTACAGCCAGCGCTGTTGTGGCGGCGGATCCAGTGCCGCTGGCAGACTGCTCAGGCGTGCTTGCAGGTGGAGGCGTTGCTGGTGCTGGGGCAGCAGTTGCCGGGGGTGCTTGCCAGCTGACGGACCTGCATCACATGTGTTGCCGTATTGCATACCAACACGGCCCACAGACGCTCAGATTGTGCACCCCCAGGGACGCATGGTGTGATTCACTGCCATCCAGAAAGTCATGCAAACAGTGGGTGAGCATCATAGCATGCCAACATCACAGGATGTTCG
>BDDA01000626.1:37571-65726 GCA_001662385.1 Chlamydomonas asymmetrica
GCGTCAGACGCGTTGCGTATCTGCTGCAGGACATCGTCAAAGCTGGTACGGTTTGTTTGACTGGCGGCTGCGGCGCCCAACACCAGCATTGCCCTGCGCAGCAGCACAGCATAGGCTCAATCACAACATGCGCTTGACGCTTCCCAGGCTCCAAAGGTTCTGGCAGGTCTTGACTGCACCTAGGGCAGGCATGAACGGCTGCTGCGCCTGCCAATCTCTGCAGTGTGATTCATGAACTCTACTGCCAACAAAAACATCCTCTCACCGGATCTGCAGCGCTCCATTCCCCTTGTGCTCAAACACGGGGTTCAGGCTTGCGGCGGCCGCTGCGTTGGCTGACAGGAAGCGAGAGGCGTCGCCCTCGTCATACCCCCGTGCCACCCACAGCGGAAGGTTCGAGAGGTCAACATCACTGCTGCGCACAGGCGACAGCTCTGCGTGCAATGAAAAGAGGCATGGCAAGGTTGCTCCGCTGAGCGTTGTGAGAAATTGCAGGGGTACCGTGGTGATTGATGGCGGTCACAGCGTGGCATGAACCAGAGCCGTGCCTCATCAGGAGGCCATGCGACTGCTGCGCTTCATGCACAGACACCCATTCAACATGCGACGAAGAGCAACGATGGGCAGGGCTAAAGCATGCTGCTGTTGTATGTGCCTCTGTAACGTTGGACAATGCATTGGCGTGCTGCTGTGCGGTGCACACTCACGCAGCTCATTTAGTCAGCCGTGGCTGCCATGGCCTCAGATAATGGTGTCACACCACCCTCAGATAATGGTGTCACACCACCGTTTGGTTTCGAGTATCTGAAGGCAATACCACCGTTTGAAGCAGTCTATGGATGCGCATCGCATCTGCTCTCACCTACTTCAGGGTCCAGAAGCATCCCTGTCATCACAGCACAGCAAAGCACAGTAAAGTACATCACGACACAGTCGGTGCGGGAAGAGACAGTCATGCAAAGTTGTTGGGACCCTGTAACCCGAACAGGCAGCATGCAGTGTGTTAGCACTCATCAAGCAGGCTCACCTTGAGTGCCCGAAACCTGCGGAGACAGCAGATAGCTGAAGAGGTTGTACCTGCAAGCGTGAACAGGTCAGTGGCAGCAGCACGGGTGTACCGCTTGCATTACTGGTTGTCTGGTCAGAGGTGTGTGTTGTCGCATGGGGGATGATGTTTGCGCACTGCAGGGATGGTGGAAGGCCCGGGCGACGGAATGCCCTAGCTGTGGGGCGCGGGTCTTACGGTATCAAGGACAACCAAACAATCCACTGCGCCCCCGCGCTGTGCCCTGCCATCTGTGGAGTCCATTAAAACCCAGCTTGGGGAATCGTTCGAGGCGTGCGGGGAGCAGCTGGTCGTGGGTTCTCTGGTGCGACGTCAAGTTTCCCGCCCTGCCAGCACTATTCCATATTTCCATTGTAGTACGCTGACCCGAATGCCCACCTCAAGCGGTCCAGTCAGCACATAGATGGCAGGAGGCCGCACCACCACACTCACGTAAGAAATTGGTACTCCGGCGGTGACAGCGGGTTGAGCAACACCAGCAGGCCGTAGTTGATGATGGGCCGGTTGACCGGCCGCAGCACGCCCGCCTGCAGGGCGCGAAGCAGGTCAGCGCATGCAAGGAAGTGAGCGCCATGCGAATATGTGCATTCGAAATGTGGTTTAGCAGCCTAGCTCCAATCTACGAAGTGATCCACATGCTACGCATTTTGGCTAGGCACAATCTGCTTGCGACAATCACGTCATTATGTGGTCGCGATGGCATGCAAGCAGCTCAATGCTTTGACGGTGCGTTCCTTGTGTCTCTTGTAGACGTGTAGTGCTGTGTGTAGCCAATGCAGGTACAGGTATACAACACTCAGCAGCAGCAGCAGCAGCTTCTGAGCAGCTTCCCAGCAGCAGCCTCACCGCATCCCTGGCTTGCCCCTGTGCCCGCGGGCAGCGGCGCTCATCGCATGGCACCATGGTGCGTATTGCGCGGTCCAGCACGCTGATGGAGCCCGGCATCAGCGCTATGCCCATGCGGCCTCGCATGGAGGTGGAGTTGGCAATGAAAGGGTAGGTGCCCATGTTGCCAGCCTGCAAGCACATGCATGCACCATTGCCAGCATGTGCGTGCGTGCATGTTGGCTCTTGGGTGGGTTGTTGTGGGTGGGGGCGGGGGGCGTTCTCCAACACTGACAGGCGCACGTGACAGGGCATGCATGGCTGTTTGGGGGTAATCCCAGAGTTTTGCAGATTGTCAGTTGCATGCATTGGCAGCCTGCATGGGGGATTCTCTTTCCAGCTTCCCATCAGCTTCCTGCTGTCAGCCCCACCTTGAAATTGGTCGCGCCGTTATAGGTCATGAGGCAGTTCCCTTTCAGGTAGGCGGTGTCCACCACGCACTCCGTGAAGCTGACGAATGGTGGTGACACGGCGCGCAGTCGCTGAACCACCTGCCGGCATGGCATTGCAGGAGCTCTGACGTGAGTGCAGGACACATTGCTTTCACGGGGTGCAGTGCATGTGTGGAACCATCAAACGGGTTGTCAGAGCCCGTCAGGCGCCAGTGATGACCCCGCCCGGCCTGCTGCACGCTGTTTCCACCTCCTGCCCTGCCTCCGCCCTACTTCTGTCTCAGTGCTCCTGTGGCAAGCTGTGCGGGCCATGCCCTTACGCCGAGGCCCAGCTCTGCACAGTCATGGATCACTTTGCATGCAAAGCGGGGGAAGGTCCCTCCCTCTCTGTGGCAAGCATCAAATGTTTAGATGGCTACGTAGCATAGTGTAGCTCCTATCTGCCTTCACCAAGCATTTCACCTAGTTCCTTCCTAATTTCACATGTACAAATGTACAATTCTAGTTTGGAAAAAAGAGTGCTGCTGCAGCAGCTGCTGCATCATGTGCTGTATCCTGTACTGCGGCCTGCATCATGCATGCATGTGCACCAACTGCTGCATCAGGTGCTGTATCCTGTACTGTGTCCTGCATCATGCATGCATGTGCACCAACTGCTGCATCAGGTGCTGTATCCTGTACTGCGTCCTGCATCATGCATGCATGTGTGCAGTACAACTCCATGCGCCCTGCGTTTATGCGCCCCCCACCGTACCCTCATGGCGGCCTCCATGGCTGGCGTGTCCATTAGGAAGTCCCCTGTGGCTGAGTCCCAATACATGCCCTGGCTGGGGCCGTGCGTCTGGAAGTACGCCGACATGATCGTGCGCATTATCACAGAGTCACCGCCGCAACCTGCATGCAAGGCGCATATACGGTAAGCAGAGAACCTGAGCACAGTGTCAAGCCGTTGTTGGTGGCAAGAAGGCCAAGCAGTCTCACTGCTCATTGAATCGTTGTGCCTATTCCCAGGGTGTACTCACGTTGTGGCGCAATGCACGCTCCCCATAGGCCATCTCTCGTCCCGTTGTATTTCTCCGCAAGGTCAGCCATCTCCTCCCAGGTTTGCGGTACAGCCAGGCCGTGCTCCTCAAAGAACGGCCGGTTGTAGTACAGGAGGGTGGGAGTTGACGTCTGAGGCAAGGCTACAACCATTTCATTGTATAGGACGATTCCCTGTGCAGGAGGAAGGACAGCAACGCGCTTCAAGCCCATGCTGCTTTCTGATGCGATGAAGCGGGCAATCGTTCCCTTGGAATGCCCCAGCCCGTTGCTACAAGCTTGCCTGACGAACGGAGGAACCAAAGTCTTGCCACTGCAGTTGGCTATCATCAGGTACTAGAGCAGTCAAGTCCAGCAGCTTGTTCACGCTGGCAGCGACAGCCATTCCCGAAGGCGTCACGAAGATTGCATCATAGGAGGTGGTTGGCCCAGGCGGTCGCGTGTCCAGCAGCAGCGGGGTCCTACTTGCCGTATAGTCTGCCTGTTTTTCAAACAGCATCGGATCCCCGGTTCAGTACTTGAAAGGCCCGCTCATCGCCTTACTAATAATGCTAAAGGAGTGAAGGTGTGAGACCACCTACCATAGGCTCTGAGCCGGTAAAAATGAAATGCATCACAGCATTATTAGTTCATTTAACCAGCTGGATGGCTGGCCCACGCTCAGTCCCACTGCTGGGCGGCCAGGAAAAACGCGGTTTGTGACCCCAACTAGCTTACCTGCGGAAGATTCATGAAGTCCACTTCTATGCCTGTGCTGTTGCTGAAAGTCTGTGTAATGGCCTTCAGCCTGTTGAACATCACATTTGATGTTGCTATTACCCGCACGCTGCGAGCCCTAACACTTGGCTGCTGACCCGGCTCAGGTACCTGCGGCATGAGGCAGTCGTATTGGCCACTCAAGACTGAGACCTCGAAACTTCTAGCCAGCACTACAGAGCTTCGGTTTTGTTTCCAAGGCTTACGCCTGTCCGGAAGGGGATGACGTGCAGCTTGCAGAAATTTTGCATCATGGCCAACACATTGATGCAGCCGCTTGCCGCTTACCTCTGTGCTGTTAGCTGACACAATACACTTGTACACTGCAGTTGCTGTTGCCAAGCGCACAGAACTCCTCCATGTGACGTTGGCAGGTGCTGCCACGCTGTCCTGTTGCAGTTTCACACACTTCGCAGCCAAAATGTCTGCCTTACTGCGGTCCAAGCAGGCACTGAAATCCAAGGCTGCGCATCCTAGCAGGCTTGAGCCGATAATATAGAGAAGTAGTGCTGTGACCGCAAACTCAGGTCCTGCAAACCTGAGCCGGAACGCCTGGACGGCATCCCGGGCCATTTGGTCAGCTAAAAAGTGCACGACACCTCACATAGGCTTGCTCTCCGTCAAAAGCTTGTAAGCTGGTGATTATTTCAGACCACAGGGTTTATTCTTCTCAACTGCATAGCTTGGATGGTCACTTGTTAAGGTGGCTTTTGGAGTGCCGTACCGCAGTTCCGCAAGCCCCATCCGCCAGCGCAGGATCATATGCTTTTAGTATGATGCATATTCATAGCAAGCCCAAGTAAGTTTTCCAGTACTTGCACCCCACACACCTCGGCTGTGTTGGTCATCGGGCGCCCACACAGGACCTCATGTGGCCATTCGACCTTTAACCATGCACCCAAACATCAAGTTTGGCGTCGCACTTGGAAGTTCAGCCAGTGAGAAATCATAGTGGAGGAGCGTGGCTCATCAATGTATTCATATAGTCACAGCAGTGAGCTTAGCGCCGTTGGGCGGCAGACTTTACGGCGCATCACCCCCGCACCGCGCCGCGGCCCACCGCGGCGCGCCGTATGCAGCGCTGGGTTATGATGTGTGGTGTAAGCCTGAAGGCTGCAGCATAAGGCACTCTGCTCAGGTCGAGTGGAGTGTAACTGCTATACCGAGCGCCTAACCATGCATGCTCAGTCCGCGCCATGCACGCTGCGCAGCGGCGGTCGCATGCGGTCAGTGCAGAGGCCGCTTCTCCAGCAGCCTTGAAACAAGTGCACATGCTCCCGCACAGCTATTCGATTGCGTGCATGCTCACTGCACAGCGCGTCACCGTGTTTGCACAGCATCGCATGCACTGCATGAAGCACCAGCGTTCACTTTGTGGCTTGCTTGGCACCATGCGAGGCCAAAAAGCGAACACTTTTAATCTGAACGGCATGGTCGATTCTGACAGCCCGCTGCCAACCGTGCATGGGTTGATTCACTGGCGTGCATAATCATCTGCGCGGAAGCGCATTGTGTGACGTGTGCCTACGCTCGCCGCCAATCAACGAGCAGTCAGGCGTGGTCAGGAGGGAGTCAGGGGCAGCAGCAGGCAGGAGTACGCCTGCCCGTAGGATATTGCACTAAGCAACACTACCTGCCCGCAGCGGAGTATGTGATTGGAGGATTGCCACACCTGGCGCAGTGCAATTTGCTTACATGTGTGGTCAAGGCCACCTATCGGCGCCTGTGCTTATGTCCGAGCTTGACAGCTGGGCATTCACGTAGAAGCGTCAGCGCAGAGGCACACGCACAACCCTGCCTGCAATGACAAGCAACAATGGCGAACATGAACGAAGAGCACGCTTGAGCGAGCAGCTGCTGCTTGCACGTGGGGCGCTGCATCGCATCAGGAGTTAACCTCTAACGGTCATTGACGCTTGTGAGGCTCACGATCATCTTGAAAAGCAGATGGCAGAGTGTGTGCAATCTCACGTGATGGGAGCGGGGAGAAGCTTTGCTGCTGTTTGCACCTGGCCAGCCAAGCCAGAGGCCTAGGGCAGCCGACATGCACAGAGCGTGGATCACGACGGTCACGAAGCAAGGTGGAAGTGTATGGCGCCAAGCGAATTGTGCGCTCGTGCAGGGGGGGTGCAGGACTGCAGGACAACAGGGCAGCTGCCCAGCGTGCACACCAGAGCAAAAACTTCTCACTCCATGCGCATTGTGCAACAGAGCGGTGACAGGAGCATGAACCGCAGTGAGCATAAGCAGTGAACTGCAACAACTCCCGTTCACTTGTGCAGCCTGCATGCATCATGTGCCCGCAGGCAGGAGGCTGAAAGGCGGTTGGCCAGCTTCTCTGTATCAATCAACGCAAGGTGTGCGCTAGCGCATTGCCGAAGCCCATACAGAGCAATCGCTGTAAAGCATACCGATATGTGTCCGGTGTCTTGAAAGCGTGAACACCAAGGTTAGCCTCCCCCTGTGTTGGCGGATCCCATGCTGCATTACTCTGCTCTTGCTCAGGGCAATGCCATACACCTGTCTAGGCGGCATTCATCAACGGTATAAGTGGCCGCATAGGAAGCAGACCTGCTAGCAAACGCGTTGGTAGTTCGAAAATCCTGTCTATCCCGCACCGCCCTATCTGGGAGCTGCAAAAGCAGTCGATACCATCATCATATTAATGCTGTTGAGTGTTGACCCACCACACCTAGGCAGCACCCACCACGCAGGCAGGCAGGAGTCGACACGCTGTCACCTCGCAGCCCCTTCCTTGTAGCAAATGAAGCGCAACATAGCCCTCTTGGTTCTGCCCATTACTCCGTTCATGCCAGTATGACATCTACCGCCAACATCTCCCAGGTATCAACCAGGCTACAGCACACAGCATCGAAATTTGCACAGCACAGATCCGCAGTTCGCAAATGCAAATCCAAACGACAGCGTGCGATCCTCTGAGATCCTCTAAGATCCTCTAAGATCCAGAAGAAAGCAATTGCACACACAAGTACACCACGCACCAGGCGCCCCCTCAATGCCTTCACATCGCATCCCCCAGCAATGGCAGTGTAATTTCTGCATCCAGCGCATCCACGCGCTCGACATGACAGACGCAGCATCGCCCTGCACTATACAGATTGAGGTACTGCATCGTGCACGTTTGGGGTTTTGAGCGCAACGCCGCCAATCTGAAAATGTTATCATGTCATTCAACGGGGGCTCGTGGGTTCCTCCCCTCCCCTGAAGACCGGCGGCGGTGTGCATCTACAGCGTGGTGGTTCCATTCGCCCTTTTGGCCACTATGAACGCTGTGCTGGGTAAATGAATGCATTATTGCACACACACAGGTCATGGCCCCATGGGAACCAACCAACTCTAAACACACAGGTCACAGGTCAGCACCAGATTGGAGTTGCACCTGCCAGGTCGGCACCCAGCACGGTGTTGCGTTGATGGCAGCCCTACATGGGTGTCCAACCGCAAAAAGAGAAGAAATCTAAAAAGCACTCGACCACGTAGTTCCTATCACCATGACCGTCGCCAATCCTGAATCATGTCTACTGTTATGCGAAAAGGCATGCATGGGGTGTGTCGGCCGAAAAACGTAATCCCAAGCAAGCTGCCCCGCATGGCTGCAGCCAGCGAGGGGACAAACGAGGTGCCCCAGGCTACTCAATTGGAACGAACCCCAGCCCACAATCAGTAGATAGCTCCGTGCTGATGAGCAACGCATCCGTGCGAAGTCGCATGGTACAGGTGCTGCAGCTCCAGGGGGGGGCCGAACAGGCTCAAGCAGGCAGGCAGGGTCTCAACACGTCATGCGAGCGAGCGGCAGGTGTGCGCTGCCCGGCCCTGTGCACAGTAGCCCATTTCCAATATCCGTATTGGTTCCTGCCTAGAGGTAGGCACTGCACCCAATTTCGATCAAGTTGCGCTGGACTGGGCTACCGAGATCCATGCCACAACATACAATCAAGGCCTGCCCATCCAAAACGGAATCGTACTCGGCCTGCTGATCGCAGTAATGGAGTGATGTCATGTCCGTGCAGAGCACGTAGCCCATAATATACTTGGCAGATCTTCACAGATGTTGAATCCCTGCATATGCCATTTGACCCTGCTGGTGGGAACCGTCCTTGCGCAGATGTCATTCGATTTTATCCATGTAGAGATTGGAGAGCATTGCGTGGATATCATTCAGCCCATGAACCAGGCAGGTGTGCAGAGCATCATTGAACGGATACTCCCAACCCCAGGCGTGCACACCTGACGTGTAGCTTTCCTGCGCTGACTTCTCTGCTGCATGGCCGCCGAGTGTCCATGCGTATGCACCCGCTATCAGACCCATTAGCGCTGCTGAAAGGACGGCGGTCCATGCCTGGAAGCCACCCCAGGACCCGCCTCCTGCTACAACGCGCCTTCGCTCATATCCCTGCGCCATGATCGGCCCTTGCTGCAGCAGCGGGCCTTGCTGGCTTGCGTGCCTTGTCTCCGGCATGCATAGTGACGAGGCGTGCCACCTGCTCCGGCAGCACAGCCGCCGTGTCCTCGTTGGTAACCACCTGAAAGAGAGCAGAGGGGACAGTTAGATGTGGGACTCAGCCAGGTTGTGGTATTGAACTTAGCAGCAGCGGTAGTGCCCACACTCACATTGCGCTACACAGAATGCTGCGGGGGCTGAGTAACTGGCTGTACCCTGAGAGGCACGCGCTTACACTGTAGTGCTTGTGTACCGTACACAGATACCGCATGTGCACTGCAGAACAAGCGTTGGTGGCTTCTGCAGTACATGATGGCTACCGCTGAGCTGCGCGAACGGTAGCATCGTCGCCCAGCAGGCACCCAGACACCCACCTCTCCTGTCTTTGCCTTGCCCACCAGCTTCTCCACTGCCAGCACCGCACGCCCGCTGTACCGCAGGAGACCGCTGGCGCCAGCGCAGCCCGGCAGCAGCTCAGCATGCAGCGGCCCAGCAGCCAGCGCGCCACGCCCCCGAAGGCCGCGGAGCACAACCTCCTGCCTGACAAACGGGGCTGCATGTACTGCCCTGGAGGGTCCTGCCAGGCCTGCTTCCTGATTAGGGTCTGTCCGGGGCAGCATGATCCTCCTCCAGGAACTGCCCATGCGAGAGGACTGCCGCACTTCAGACTGGCGTGCTTGAACCACGCCAAATGGCCCCGTGGGCGCTTGCAGGCCTGCGCCATCGCAGTCGGTGTCGGGATCCTCCAAACTGCACCTGCTGCTGCTGCCTACAACAGGTTCAGCCAGGCCTGCAGCAGCTGGATTGCTGGGAGCAAACAGGGTACGGGCGAACGAGGGAGCACCAGCAGCAGCACCAGGCATGGCGGGTGTGGCAGGCTGTGTCATCCCTGCCACCACGTTGTTGTCCCCGCTGCCGTCGGCGCTTGGGGCCCCGATGTACAGCTCCTCGCATAGCTCATGCTCCAGGAGCTCCAGCGGCCTGAGTGGATGAATGAAGCGCAACATGCACGCAGTGGGCATCAGCAGCTGTTTAGAACGCATACTGGCGGCGTAGAAACCCCGCCCACTACCGGTGATGACTACAGTACATCAGGCAGGAAGAGTGTTGCTGGTCAACGTGGTCTTGGCGGACGCTGCAGCAAGGCCACCTGACCACCCACCGCCCACCACCCACCACCCACCGCCCACCACCCACCACCAACCACCATCACTGGCACATACACCCTCTGGATCGAGGGTTGAGGACTGTGCCCTGTGGACACTACTCACCATTGCAACATGGGCAACTGCGACATCAGGCCTTGTAGCCAACGAGCAGCAGAGCTCGAGTCCGGGAACACCACCGTGAGAGCGCCAGAGCGTTCCTTGCCCTCAAACATGGTGTTCATCAGACGGCTTGCCCCTGTGCTCTTGAGCACCTGGCTGGTCAGCTGCTGAAAACGAGACTTTGCCGCAGGGCGCTGCTGCTGCTGCTGCTGCTGTTGCCGCTGTGGAGTGCAGTTCTGATTGCCCTTCATGCAAGGATTTGTGCACGGCTCATACATCGGCAAGGCCACGCCATTGTTGCTCCAGACACTGCTCTCATCATCCCCACTATCCATGATTCCGTGAGCAGACGAGGCCACAGACCAGCCCGACGTGGTCGTAAGCATTGAACGAAGCCGCGGCGCCTTGGGCGTGTTTGGAGCGGTGGCCTGGTCTGCTGAGTGGCCGTACAGGCTGCGCAGGCCCTCAACAACGTATGCTGCTGGGCAACCGGTTTGAAGCAGGCCCAGCGCTGCGGTGTGCAGCACGTCAAGCGCCTCACACGCCACCTCTCTGTCCCACGCCAGCAACACCTCCACGCCAACAGCCTTGAAGCAGGCGACGCAGCCATGGCCGATAGGGGCAGTGGGCAGGCCCTGCAGCACCGTGCTGTCAACCCGCAGCGGCTGCTGCACTGCCAGCTGTGGGCCAACCAGTCCCTGTGCGCAGGCCTGGTAGATGTGCGAGGCGCCTGCCTGTTTAGGCAGTTGATGCAGGCCCATCCAGAACAGCACAGTGTGCTGCAGAATGGCCTTGGCGCCAGCTGAATCAGCTGACCATGGTGAGGGCTCCTGGCCTGACTGCAGCAGGTCAAAGGTTGACGCGGACAGCACCACCATTCCCCCATGTGCCGCATCTGCAACCGCTTTGACGGTGCTGATGGCATCCCCACTGTACTGCGTGCGCGCGCTGGCTGCGTTTACCGCAACTTGGTCAGGCGTGACGCCGCTGTGCAGACCCATGCGCACACGCAGCCCGCAGCCGGTGTGAAGCGGGGTGCTGCTGCCAGCGGTTGCCTGCAACACACCCAACAGGAATCCTTGCTCAGGCTGCTTGCGCCGCTTGAGAGGCGTGGTGCTTGGGCGTCCTGCCAGCGTAGTTTTCCGCAGCGTGCTGCCCTGCCGAACTGGCAGCAACACGCTCGCAGCAGATGCGTTTCCTCCAAACGCACTCCCACCGGTGGATGTCCGCGCTGCCTCCTGGCAGCTGCGCGGGGATAACGGCTCTAGTGCAGGGGAAATGCGAGGCGGAGGCGGGATTGCTGGGGCTAATGCTACAAAGCTGCTGCCAGGCCCGCTTCTGACGGTGATCGCTATGGGTCGGTTGACAACCACACTGCTCGGGCTGGTTGCTAGCAACAGGCTGGTTGCGTCACTGACACGCATACCACCTGCCCTTGGCATTGATGATTCATCGGCAGCCGACATCTGCAGCGAGACATGCGCTGTGCCCCACAGCAGTTCCCGCTCCAATTCCTCCATCGCACTGGCTTGCTGCTGCCACTTGGTTTCCTGGGGCATGCTGGGGCGCGCTGCCATTGACTGATATGCGACATGTTGGCCTGACATGCTACCTCCTCCGCTGCAGGCAGTGACGTGCAGCTCGCCAGCCGCTTTCTGTTCAGCGTCTGTGCTGTTGCCCGATCGTGCATCCGCCGGTGCCCACTGCCGCTGCAGGCACTCCAAGATGGTCATGCCTGTCAGGCGGTGGCGGGCGTGCTGGGCGCCATTCCCGTTGCTGCCAGGAAGCTGCTGGCCGCCGCCAGGAAGCTGGGGCAAAGACCTGCAGGATTGCATCCATGGAACCAGGCAAATCCGGGATTGTTACGCTGACAATTGCCAGATCTTCTTTTATTGGTTTTATCTTGGAGCTTGCTTGCCAGGGCCGATGCTGCCCTGCAGACGAGGACTGGTATCGCACGCAGAGGCAACCTCAGCTATGGAGACCCAACACTCAATTGCAAGTAGGACGCGCTGTGGTCACATCGTCCCTGTTTGGTATTGCATGTCGGCGCATCCTTCACTTGCACATATAGCCCCACTCACATGCATGCAGCGTTCCAGCTCACAAGGCGGACTGTGCGCCAGTAGCAATTTTGAGGGTGTGCGTCCACATGTGCACCAGCAGGGCTAGCGTGCCACATGCAGAATGGCTGGCAGGATGCTGGGGGCGTGCACAGTGTGACACATGGGTACCTCACCCACCTGGGCGTGACCGCCAGTGCGGGTTCCAGGGCACCAGCAGAAGCAAGCGCGCCGGCACTGTGGGCGGAAAGCGCGCTGGGGTACTGGATGGCATTCAGCGCCTGCAAAGCAGCAGCAGCAGCAGCAGCAGCAGCAAAACCAAGCAACCAAAATGATTACCTGCCGCGATTGTGTTGTCCCATTGCTGCTTCTAGTAAATGCCGCTAAAGAGACAGACCGGGTGCAGTTGCTCCACAAAGGGTTACAGCACAGGTATAGCAAACTCAGCTCACCTGCTGTGTGTTGATGGCGAATGCCAGCGCATCAGCCGCCGAGTGAAACGACACGATGAACGAATCGCCCTCCGTAGCGCTCTCGTAGCCGGCAAACTTGAGCAGCTGGGAGCGGATGGTCGCGTTGTGCAGCTTGAGGCATACGTCCATCACGTCTGCCGGCACGTGCTCCCACAACGTGGTGGATCCCTCAATGTCAGTCACCAGCAGCGTCGCGCCGGGGCCCGCACCGGGAGGCGCGCTGACGCGTGAATGCAGACGCCCCCGGCGCCACAGCAGCAGGCCCAGGACCACCAGCACCAACGCCCCACACGGCAGAGCTACAGCCAGCGCTATTGTTGCGGCGGCTCCAATGCCGCTGGCAGACTGCTCTGGCGTGTTGCCTCCAGAGCGGTTTGCAGATGGAGGCGTTGCTGTTGCCGGTGCAGCGGTTGCCGGGGGTGCTTGCCAGCTCAGCGACCTGCATGCGGATTTGAACAGATTGCATACAGTACTAAGATTTTGCACCCCCAAGAGTGCCTGAAATGATTACCGC
The DNA here is from genome assembly GCA_001662385.1 of Chlamydomonas asymmetrica. Classification (NCBI taxonomy): domain Eukaryota; kingdom Viridiplantae; phylum Chlorophyta; class Chlorophyceae; order Chlamydomonadales; family Chlamydomonadaceae; genus Chlamydomonas; species Chlamydomonas asymmetrica. Next base: position 50,492 of record BDDA01000626.1, read on the forward strand.
CATTACCAAAACCATGCAAACAATGGGTGAGCGTGCCAATGTCACGCTCGTACTATCGTAGCAGGTACTGCGATCCCAATAGCGCCAGCAGTGGTGCCAGCGACGTCAAGCCAAGCACGCTCATACGCGCGCACCTTTGATACTCTGCCATGAAGGCGCTGAGGCCTCCGTTGGCCGCAGCCGTTGCTATTGACACATTGCGCATCTGCTGCAGGACGTCGTCAAAGCTGGTGCGGTTGGCTTGGCTCGCTGCCGTGGCGCCCAACAGCAGCATCACCCTGCGCAGCAGTATACCACAGGCTCACATCACAACATGCGCTTGGCGTTTGCCAGGCTCCAAAGGTGCTGGCAGGTCTTGACTGCACCTAAGGCAGGCATGAACGGCTGCTGCGCCTGCCCATCTGGTCAGTGTGTCTCATGAGCTCTACTGCCAACAAAAACATCCTCTCACCGGATCTGCAGCGTTCCAGGCCCCTTGTGCTCGAACACGGGGTTCAGGCTGGGCATGGCCTCCGCGTTGGCTGCCAGGAAGCGTGACGCGTCGCCCTCGTCGTAGCCGCGCGCCACCCACAGCGGCAGGTTGGAGGGATCCACATCACTGCGGCGCACAGGCGACAGCTCTGCGTGTATTGAGGAGAGGCATTGCAGGTACTTTGGTGGCTGTTGGCAGTCACAGCGTGGCATGAGCCAGGGTCATGCCTCATCAGCATGCCTTGCTGCACAGGTGCGTTTCATACACTAAAACACGCATTGAGTCCATGCAGCAAGGGGCAGCAGTTGTCATTGCTACGTTATGAGGCCATGCGGCTGCTGCATGTGCCTCTGTATAGTTGAGCAATGCATTGGTGACATACCACCGTTTGGTTTTGAGTACCTAGACACAATACCAGCGTTTCAAGCATTCTATGGATGCCCATTACATGCTGCTCTCTCTCACCTACGTCAGGGTCCAGGAGCATCCCTGTCAGCACAGCACAGCACAGCACGGTACAGCACAACAGTCAGTGCGGGGAGAGACAAGCCTTGCAATGTTGCTGGGAATGTACAGGCTGAACTGAAAGCACGCAGTGTGTTAGGACTCAGCAGGTTTACCTTGCGTGCCCGTAACCTGCGGGGACAGCAGATAGCTGAAGAGGTTGTACCTGCAAGCGTGAACAGATCAGCGGCAGCAGCGCGGATATGCCGCTTCATTACTGGCCGGCCGGAAGTGTGTTGTTACACTAACCTGAATGCCAAGCTCAAGCCGTTCATTCCGTGCCCAGGTAGCAGGATGCCGTGCTACCACACTCACGTAAGGAATTGGTACTCCGGGGGGGAAAGCGGGTTGAGCAACGCCAGCAGGCCGGCATTGATGATGGGGCGGTTGACCGGCCGCAGCACACCCGCCTGCAAGGCACCAAGCGGATGCGAGCAAGTGAGCACCATACCACCAAGTGCTCCTGCCCAGGTCCTGGCCTGCAAAATGGTTTGGACGCTACATCAGTTTGCTCTTGCCAGGACTTCTTGCACCACCAACAAGCATGTCGCCATGTGATCACTCTCATGATGTGAGGGCAGGCAGGTAGGCAGGCAGCTGAATGTGTCTTGTTGCATGCCTGCTACAGCCGTGTGGCACTGCAACAAGCAGCAGCAGCAACAGCAGCAGCCTCCTGCATTTGCCCAGCAGCAGGCTCACCGCATCCCTGGCTTGCCCCTGCGCCAGCGGGCAGCGGTGCTCATCGCATGGCACCATGGTGCGTGTTGCGCGGTCCAGCACGCTGATGGATCCCGGCATCTGCGCTATGCCCATGTGGCCTCGCATGGCGGTGGAGTTGGCAATGAAGGGGTAGGTACCCATGTTTCCGGCCTGCAAGTGCAAACACGCAACCATGCCACATTATGTGTGTGCGTGCGCATTCGCATTAGCGTGCGAGTGCGCGCGTTTGTGGGCGAGTTGTTGTGGGTGGGGGCAGGGGGGGTGTCCCTGAACACTGACAGGCGCATGTGGGAGGGCGTGCATGGTTGCTGGGGGTTAATGTCAGAGTGGTGCACATGAGCAGCACGCATGGGAATTCCCTCCAGGCATCACCACAACGCCTTCGCTGCGGAGTCCACACCAACCAGACTGCCACAGCGCTAGGGTCGGTACCGTGCACGCCACAAGGCCCCTGCTGTCAGTCCCACCTTGAAATTGTACACGCCGTTGAACGTCATGAGGCAGTTGCCTTTGAGGTAGGCGGCATCCACAAAGCACTCCGCGAAACTGACGAATGGCGGTGACACGGCGCGCAGGCGCTGAACCACCTGCCGGTATGTAGGGCATTGCAGGAGCTCTGACGCTGACGTGATTGCAGGGCGCAGCGCATGCGCGGAGTGCAGCGCATGTGTGCATCTGTGGAACTGTAAAGTGGTCTGTCAGAGCCCGCCAGCGCTAGCGATGACCCCACACGCCCTCCCGCGTACTACACACGGCTTCCCCCTTCTCCTAGCATTTCCCCCTCCTCCCTCCTCGCCTCCTTCCCCCCTGCCTTGCTTCTCTCATTAGTGCTCCTGTGGCAAGCGTGAAGGGCTTGCATGGCTTAGGTAGCATAGCGTGACTCCTCCTCTCTGCGTGCAGCAAGCTTTCCACCTGGTTCCTTCATATATTGACATGTACTGTGCTGGTTGCTAAAAGGGAGTGCTGATGCACCAGCTGCTGCATCCGGTGCTGTATCCTACCTGCACCACACGTGCTTGAGCAGTACAACCAGCTCATGTGCCGTATGTTTATGCACGCCCCTGTACCTTGATTGCTGCCTCCATGGCAGGCGTGTCCATCAGGAAGTCCCCTGTGGCTGAGTCCCAATACATGCCCTGGCTGGGGCCGTGCGTCTGGAAGTACGCCGACATGATCGTGCGCATGACCACCGAGTCACCGCCGCAACCTGCATGCAACGCGTATGCGTCATAGCAGAGCACGTCAGCATACTGCCAACCAATGTTGGAGGCAGGAACGAAGGCCGAGCACTGATTGTTGTGCCTATTCACAGGATTGCTCACGTGTTGGCAGAACGCACGCTCCCCATAGGCCATCTCTCGTCCCGTTGTATTTCTCCGCCAGGTCAGCCATCTCCTCCCAGGTTTGCGGTACGGCTAGGGCGTGCTCCTCAAAGAAGGGCTGGTGGTAATAAAGGAGGGTGAGAGTTGACGTCTGGGGCAGGGCTACAACCTTATCATTGTATAGGACGATTCCCTGTGCAGGATGGAAGGACACCAACGTGCTTCAAGCCCAAGCTGTTGCTTTATATATCAAAAGAAGCAGGCACGCGTTCCCTGGCAACGCCCACCCCATCGTTGCGAGCTTGCCTGACGAACGGAGGAACCAAAGTCTTGCCACTGCAGCTGGCTATCATCAGGTACTAGAGCAGTCAAGTCCAGCAGCTTGTTCACAGCAGCAGCTTCAGCCATTCCGGAAGGCGACACGAAGATAGCGTCATAGGAGGTGTCTGGGCCAGGCGGTCGCGTGTCTCGCAGCAGCGGGCTCCTGGTTGTCAAATAGTCTGCCTGGATTTCAAAGGGCATAAATCCCAGATTTAGTGCTTGAAAGGTCTGCTTTTGTGCAAACTCACTCGCCTTACTAATAACTCAGAAGTGAAGGTGTGAGACCACAGGCTCTGGGTCACCGGACATGTTGAATCCGGGACTGTATCAAGCACGATCAGTTCATGTTACCAGCTGGCTGGCTGGCCCTCGCTATTTCCACTGCTGGCCAGCCAGGAAAAACACGGTTTCTGTCCTCTCAGCAGCTCACCAACGGAAGCATAATGAAGTCCACTTGTATGCCTGTGCTGTTGCTGAACGTCTGTGTAATGGCCTTCAGCCTGTTGAACAGCACGCTCTCAGTTGCTATTACTCGCACACTGCGAGCGCTGACACTTGGCTGCCGACCTGGCGCAGGTACCTGCGGCATGAGGCAGTCGTATTGGAGTCTGAGGGCTCAAACACCATAAGCTACATTGTTTTGGTTGCTACCAAGGCTTATGCCTGCCCGAAAGGGCACAGATGGAGACTTGATTTCCAAAGCTTGCATGATGCGTGTAGGGCAATACAAAGTGCAGCCGCTTACCTCTGTGCTGTTTGCTGACACAATGCACTTGTACACTGCAGTTGCTGTTGCCAGGCGCACAGAGCTTCTCCATGTGACGTTGCCAAGTGCTCCCACGCTGTCCTGCTGCGGTTTCACACACTGCGCAGCCAAAATGTCTGCCTTACTGCGGTCCAGGCAAGCACCGAAATCCAAGGCTGCGCACCCAAGCAAACTTGAGCCGATAAAGTAGAGCAGTAGTGCTGTGACTATCCACTCAGGTCCTGCAAACCTGAGCTGGAACGCCTGGACGGCAGCCCGGGCCATGGTGGGCGAAAAAAGGCACAAAACCTCACACCAGGCCCTTCAAAAGCTTGTAGTAAGACACGGAAGTATGTCAGGCTCCAGGCATTTTTCCTCTCAAGTGTAAAGCCTTAAGGTGGTGCGCGTATTGCGGGTGGCGTTTGCTAAAGTGTGTGTTACGGCCTGAGTACTGCAGTTTTGCAAGCCCCATCCGCCAGCCAGGATTATATGCTTCCATGGTGGATGCATATTCCTAGCAATCCCAAGTAACCAACGTTGTTTGCCACTACCCAAAGCCCCACACACCTCTGCTGTGCTGGTCATCGGCCACCCACACAGAACCTCATGGAGGCCAAGCGACCTTTCACCAGGCATGGTCCGACCTTCACGTTCAACGACTCGCAAGTTCAGCCAGTGTATGAAACCATGGTGTAAAAGCGCAGTTCTTCAACATACTCATACATTGACAGCAGTGAGCTTGATGCTGTGGGGCGGCAGAGATTACGGCGAATCTGCTCCGCACCGCCGTGCGGCCGGTGCGCTGCATATGTATGCGTAGCGCTGGATTATGATGTGTGGTGTAAGCATATGGACTGCAGTGTGCGCAGCTCTGCTCAGGTGGATTGGAGCTGAGCTGCCGTACCGAGTGCATAAACGTTCTCAGTCTCCGGCGGGCTCCGTGCCACGCACGCAGCGCAGCCTGCTGCCGCACGGCAGTCGTATGCAGCCAGTGCAGCGGCCCCTTCTCTGACAGCGGCCTTGAACCAAGAGCAACTGCTGCCTCACAACCAGTCGAGCGAGTGCCACAAGACTGACATTCACCACGACTGACATAGCCCACTGACACTGCATACTTGTGGGAAGCAAGCTGGTGCGTGCCAGCGTCCACCCTGGCTCACCACACGCGCACGATGGCCACATCGCAGGCAGACTGGTGTGTACGGTATGCCACAGCCATACGTACACCTCCCACGCCATCATCCGGATCGCTTTTTGCGATGGTCCACCCACATGCTGCGTGCCTCCACACTCCTGCTGAGGACAGTGCGCGGTGCTGACCGGTTGCATCACAGCATGACTCGCTCACTGACATATTGCATGCAAGCTCACTGCAAAGCATGGCGTCGTTTTACACAGCAGCGCAGATCGTGCAAAAAAACAATGCTCACTGCGTGGCTTGACGCCATGTGGGGCCCAAACCGAGAACATCAGCTGGCCGGGTCAATTGTAACGACCCGTCGCCTAACCGTGGATTCAATTGGGTTGACCCACATGCTTGTGTTGTAATCTGCAGCGCATGCAAGACGTATGCCTACATGATTGACTGTGTGCCTACGTGCAGTCAATCATGGTCATCAGGAGAGAGTCCGGGGCAGTCAGCAGGCAGGAGTAAGAGATCGCACTACGCATATGTGATTGGATGAGTGCCACGTGTGGCGCATTCCAAGGCAAGTACCATGCGGTCAAGGCCACCTATCGGTTCCAGTACGTGCGTTTGGGCTCGACAGCTGGGCACTTCACACAGAAGAGCCAATGCAGAGGACACACGCACAATCCTGCCTGTAGTGGCAAGCAACAACTGGGAACATGAACCGCATGCTTGAGTGAGCAGTTGCTGCTGGCGAGCGGGGCGGGGGCGGGAGCAGTTAACCACTGGAGCTTACACAGGTACCATACCTCACAACCATGCTTGCAATGCAATGCAGCATGCAATTGCATGCAGCATGATAGAATCAGACTCAAAAACCACCTGTGCTTGTTTCTTCCGTCATGCTTGGCCTGCAAGGCGAAGGCTTAGGAAAGCCCTAAAAGACAGGATCATGGTGTTTATCAGGAGTGCAACAAAGATCGTGACAGCACAAGGTGCGCCAGCAAGTGCAGGATCGATAGCGCAGAAGGCATGCAACACAGCATGCTGCATGCGCATACTACGCATACTGACGTTGTTAGAAGAGCGCTGCAGGCAGGTGGGCAGGCACCCCTGGAGCTTCTTACCTACCCAACATGCATGCGCAACGCAATGATGGCAGCGGCAGGGCAAGCACCACTGCACGTTAGCGTGTACTGCAATTTATTCACATCGTTCCATCCCACACATCCTTCTTGCAACACCGACCCAATCCGCAGGTTATTGACTTACAGCAGTACAATGCAATTGAAATGCAAAAATGCAACAACAAAACCCAGCCCCAAACCCCGATGTTTACAGTTGCTCAATCATGGCCACAGATCCCTCTCTCTCACGACCCGACGACGCACACAGTCGCCGCCCACGCAGCACGGACAGCACGCGCCGCCCCCGGCGGTCGCGCACCGCCATGCATGCGCAGACGGCACCCATGCATGCGCCCCCACGCGCCCAGCACATACCACAAAGCCACGTGCAGCCATGCGCCAACACCAGCATGCCGGGCGGGTGGGAGGGAATACAAAACGGATGAACAGGAGAAAAACTCAAACGAAACAGACCGACGCGGGCCGCCAGAACAGAGGGCGGCCCGCTCAAAGAAGAAGAAGAGCAAGAGAGATAAGGAAATATGACAGATAGGAAGGCAGTTCCCAAGGAACAGCCTCATATGTCGCAAAGCGACCCCGAAGGGGAAGCATTGTACTGCATGCTTCCAGTCAATAACCTGTCTTCTGCCCTAATGCTACGCAAACAGGCAGAAGCCATCATTTTAAACACACCGTGGTCAGCCCTCATGCATGCTGCACGGCAGATGTATAATGCCATGGTCATGAGGCATCATATGCCTGTCCGACTGCCGGAGCGTAGCAGCGTAAGTGCTGTGGAGTGCACATTGTGCACTTTTGTGCGCATTCCAAAGAACACAGCCCCTCCTGCGGCACACACACATGCACGCCTGTACATCTGTATCCTAAAACATTACGTGTACCATGCACCTCAACGGAGAAAGCACCGCACCCGTGGCAACGTGCCAATGGGTCATCGGTTACCGATTAGCAATGATTAGCACAAGCAAAAATGCCGCGGTCCTTGTTGCTGCATACCTGCCGGTGCACATGACATGACCTTCCACCGGAAGGGAGGAAAACCAGAATCAACGTAACGTCCGCAGGTCCGCACGTACTGTAGTGACAAGCTGCTGTACAAGGGTGGGGAGTGGGGACGCGTGCTTCTGCACCACAGCCATTCTGCGGCAGTCAATACGCCTGGCGCGCACCCACACAGACATACATTTGCCCACAGGCACACGCGTGTTGCAGATGCATAGCACGCGACTCTGCTCATAATGGAGCCAAGCGAATCATTTAACCAATCATGCCCAAACAACCTCTGTCAATCGTGGTGGCGTTTACCACTAACCCCACCCACTCCGTATTATATCATATGGCCACAGATCACAGCACCTGCAGACGCATGGATCCGCATACCACAAACGCATACCGGCATTCATGCGCGCAACATGTAACCCTGTTTCTCCAGCACACGCAGCAACATACCACCGGGCGGCGGGCGCCCTCAGGGCGCTTGCACAAGGCACTCCCCTGCTCCGTTTGTCGGTCAGGCTAGTTGGGTGCATGGCCAACACCACGTATGATGCGGTTCGGCCTATGTTGTATTGACTGCCCCGCCCACACCGGTCAAGATTGTGTGCATGGGAGGGGTGGCAGACAACGATGCATGAAAGCAGCTACCCAGAAATCGCAAGGTTGAGAGGTATCGAGGTGCCAATGGCATGCGGGCTCCGCTCAACGCAGCTGGCATGCCATACTAATATTCTTCCCTTTTTCGCAAGGTCGTTCGCTGTTATTTGTACGTGTTGTGGGCAGGTGACCGTGTAGGTAGGTATAGAACGCGAAGGTACACCGCAAGGCGCAAGGAACAAAAGGAGCCAAAGGTGCAGAAGTGAAGAAAAATCACACCGAGACTGACTTGTCGCCTCAGCTTGGGCGCGGCACAGCACCAATATTAACAAACTCACTGCCACGCAATGCAAAAAGAGTGTGCCTGGACGCCGTTGCCGGATGGCACACAGCAGGGCGCTCTGGGGGGGGGGAGGGGGGGAGCATACCCGGCATTATGGCATTAGGACGGCGCAAGCAGGGCGGTTGCATTGCATGCATGGTGCCCCTGTACGCAATGCTGGGCCAAAGCGAGATTCCATGTGAACAAAACAAGCGCAGCATGCGGCTGCTACCCCTGCGTGAAGCCTCCCCTTAGGGGCTGCGTTCAGACCCCTCCTTGCGGTAACAGCCTCGCGATGCTTTCAAACGCTCACCCACTCGCATCCGCGTCCATGCATGGTGTCAAGCCTGCAAGCAACGCATGCTTTCCAGCCAGCAGTGCACGTGGCAGGGCAGACGACAACGTGGCACATGGCGCGGCAGTGGTGAAGGCATGATCGCAAAAGTGCCCTTCGCGTAACTTGTCAAGCCAGCAGCGCATGCCTGTCATGCGTAACGAACAAGCTCACAGCGCTGCCGCTGACAATAGAGCAAGCCTTTGCATGACGATCCCCGTCAGTTTTTAAGCAAGCCGCGTGACACACAGCATGCCCCTGGTGCTCGGCGCCCCTGTTCATCGCCCCGTTTGCTGTGCAAGCATGCAGCCTATAGTGCTTGCTAACGCTCACACACTTTCAGAGTGATGCATCCCTGCATTCCAAGCCTGCAATGCATGCCTTCCCACCAGCATTATGCTGTGACGCTTGCGTGTTTTCACTATTTTGCCTCCACCTCCAGTACAGACTGACCACAACATCGCAGGGCACAGCACAATCGTTGCACTTCTGCACGTCTACACATACACGCCAAAGTTTGGGGACGCCCGCGTCAGCGGGCCGTACCTGTGGTCAGGAGGGAGTCAGGGGCAGCTGCAAGCAGGAGTAAGCGATTGCACGACGCATCACCGCCTGCCGGCAGCGGGAAATGTGATCGAGTGGTTGCCATGCCTGGCGCAGCGCAATTTGAGCACATGTGCGGTCCAGGCCACCTATCAGCGCCTGTGCTTGTGTTTGAGCGTTACAGCTGGGCATTCCACGCAGAAGCGCCAGCGCGGAGGCACGCGCACAATCCTGCCTGAAATGACAAGAATCAATGGCGAACATGAACGAAGAGCATGCTTGATCGAGCAGCTACTGCTTGCACGCGGGGTGTTGCAACGCATTAGCGGGTATCAGTCATTGACGCGCCTCACAAGCAGGTTGCAAATGCGGATGGCAGTGTGAGTGCAATTTCGCGTAATGGGAACGCACACACGCTTTGGTGCGTGCAGTCCACGCCAGAGCTCAGGGCAGCCAACACGCACACATCGTGTGTCATAACGGTCACCACGCAAGGGTGGGAGCGTGTGACGGCAAGGGCATTGTGCGCTCGGGCCGGGGGGAGGGGGGATGCAGGAAAACAGGGCAGCTGCCCAGCGAGAAAGCGCCAAGAGCTTTTCACGTCATGCACGTCAGCAACAGAATGGTAACAGGAGCATAAACCGCAGTAAGCACAAGCAGTGAAGCGCAGTAGCTACTGTCGTCCAATCGCACAGCCTGTATGCATTGTGTGAGTGCAGGCAGGAGGTTGAAAGGCAGTTGGCCCTGTATCAATCATCGCTTCAAACTGTGTCTGGTGCCTTGAAAGCGTGAACACCAAGGATAGTCCCCCCCCCCTTGTGTTGGCAGACCCCATGCTGCATCAATGCTTTGTCTTTGCTCAGGGCACTACCATACCCCTGTCTAGGTGGCGTTCATCAAGGGTATAGGGGTGGCCGCATAGGAAGCGAACCTGATAGCAACCGCGTTGGTAGAAAGGACATTTTGGCAATCCCGTACCACCCCTATCTGGAAGCTGCAAAGGCAGTCGATATCAATGAATTATATTAATGCTGTTGAGTGTTGGCCCGCCACACCCAGGCAGCACCCACAGGCAGGCAGGAGTCGACACGCATTCACCTCGCAGCCCCGCCCGTGTCGCAAGTGAAGCGCAACATACCCCTCTCGGTTCTGCCAATTACGCCATTCATGCCAGTATGAAATCTATCGCAAACCCCTCCAGGTATCGTTTAGGCCACCGCGCACGGCATCGGCGTTTGCACGGATCCGCAGTTCCCAAATGCAAAAGTCAAACGCACAAGCACGATTCTCAAAGATCCTGAAGCATGCAATTGCACACTACGCACCAGCAGGTGCCCCTTCGGTGCCATGAATTCGCATCCCCCAGCAATGGCAGCGCAATTTCTGCATCCAGCGCATCAACGCGCTCGACATGACCTGTGCAGCATCGCGCTGCAGTACAGATTGAGGTACCGCATAGTGCACACTTAGGGTTTCACGCACAATGCCGGCAATCTGAAAAACGTTACCATGCCATTCAACGGGAGCTCCTCACTTCCCCTGAAAACCGGCGGCGGTGTGCAGCATCAAAATGGTTGCTCCATTCACACGTTTGGCTACTATGACCGCTGTGCTGGGTAAATCATTGCATAATCGCACACACGCAGCGTCAGCACCAGATTGGAGTTGCACCTGCCAGGTTGACACTGAGCACGGTGTTGCCTTAGCTGATGGCAGCACTACATGAGTGTCCAACCACAAAAGAAATTTCAAAAGCACTCCACCTATCACCATGACAAACGCCAATACCGAATCATGTTTAATGTTTTGCACAAAGGCATGCATGGGGCGTGTCGGCCGAACAATGTAACCCCAAGCAAGCTGCCCCACATGCCGACCAGCCAGGGGACAAGCGAGGTGCCCCAAACAAGCTACACAATGGGAACGAACCCCAAGCCCACAATCAGTAGATAGCTCCGCGCTGATGAGCAACGCATTCATGCGAAGTCGCATGGTACAGGTGCTGCAGCTCCGGCGGGGCCAAGCAGGCTGAGCAGGCAGGGTCCCAACAGGCTAAGCGAGCAAGCGGCAGGTGCGCGCTGCCCGGCGCTGTGCAGAATAGCTCATTTCCAATCTCCATGTTGCCTGGAGCCTAACGGTAGGCGCTGCACCCAAATTCGATCGAGTTGCATTGGACTCGCCTCTTGAAATTCATGGCACAATAACCAAGGCCTACCCATCCAAAATGGAACTGCACCCAGGCCAGCTGAATAATGCAGTGAATACTAATGGAGTGATGTCATAGCCGCGAAGAGCACGTAACCCATAATGTACTTAGCAGATCTTCACATAAGTCGAATCCCTGGGTATGTCATTTGACCCTGGTGCGGCAGTGCTCAGATAGATGCCATTTTATTTGATCCAAACAAGGAGAGCAATGCGTAGATGTGATTCAGCCCAGGCAGGCACATGGAGCATATAACGGATACCCCCAACCCTACGTGTGCGGAGCATTGTGCACACCAGGTGTGTAGGCTGTACTACGCAATCCCTCACAGCTAATGCTCACCAGATGTGTAGCTGTATTACGCAATCAAGGCTGCATGCCAGCCAAGTGTCCATGCGTCAGCGCCTGCCATGAAGACCATTAGCGCTGCAGGAAGGCGGTTCATGCCTGGACAGCCTGGAAGCCATCCCAGGACCCGCCTCCTGATACAATGCGCCTTTGTTCAAATCCCCGCGCCATGATCGGCCCTTGCCGCAGCAGCAGGCCTTGCTGGCTTGCGTGCCTTGTCTCCGGCGTACGTAGTGACGAGGCGTGCCAGCTGCTCCGGCAGCACAGCCGCCGTGTCTTCGTTGGTAACCACCTGAAAGAGAGCAGAGGGGACAATAAGGTGTGGGACTCAGCCAGGTTGTGATATTGAACTTAGCAGCAGCGGTAGTGCCCACACTCACATTGCGCTATACAGAATGCTGCGGGGGCTGAGTAACTGGCTGTATGCTGAAGCATCAGAGGCGTGCCCTTACGCTGTTGTGCTGTGTACCGCACACATGTACCGCACGTGTACTGCAGGACACACATTGGTGCTCCTTGAAGTACACGCTGCTACAGTTGGGCTGGGGAAACAGTACATACAGCAGCACTGCCGCCCATCAGGCACGCACCCACCTCTCCTGTCTTTGCCTTGCCCACCAGCTTCTCCACAGTCAGCACCGCACGCCCGCTGTACCGCAGCAGACCGCTGGCACCAGCGCAGCCCGGCAGCAGCTCAGCACGCAGCGGCCCAGCAGCCAGCGCGCCACGTCCCCGAAGGCCGCGGAACAACACCTCATGCCTGACAAAGGGGGAGGCATGTCGTGCTGGCTTGGAGGGTCTCGTGAGTCCTGCTTCATTATTAGGGTCGGTCCGGGGCAGTACACCCCTCCTCCTGGCACTGTCAACACGTGAGCTCTGCAGCGCTTCCGAATGGCTTGCTTGACCCACACCCAACTGCCCCGTGGACGCTTGTGGGCCGCCTGCGCCATCGCAGTCAATATTGAGGTCTTCCACACTGAACCTGCTGCTGCTGCGTACAACAAGTTCAGCCAGGCTTGCAGCTGCTGGATTGCCGGGGGCCAACAGGGTACGGGCGAACGAGAGAGCACCAGCAGCAGCACCATGCATGGCGGGTGTGGCAGGCTGTGTCATCCCTGCCACCACGTTGTTGTCCCTGCTGCCGTTGGCGCTTGGTGCCCCTATGTACAGCTCCTCGCACAGCTCGTGCTGCAGGAGCTCCAGCGGCCTAAGTGAGTGGATCAATGAAGCACAACATGCATGCAGCAGGCGTCAGAGGCTGTTCAGAACGCATACTGGCGGCGTAGCGACTCCGCCCACGACGGTTATAACTATACTAACAATCTGCCTCGCCTCCGCTGCGCGGAGGCGCTAGGGGCTAACTGTATATGAGGCAAAGGAAGAAGAGTGTGCTGGTGAATGTGGTCCTGCAGGCATGCCGCGGTAAGGCCGCTTGACCACCTGACCAGTGACCACCACTACATTCTGAGGATGCTACTCACCATGGCAACATGGGCAGCTGCGACATCAGGCCTTGCAGCCAACGTGCAGCAGAGCTCGAGTCCGGGAACACCACCGTGAATACGCCAGAGCGTTCAGACTTGGCCTCAAACATGGTGTTCATAAGACGGCTCGCTCCTGTGCTCTTGAGCACCTGGTTGGTCAGCTGCTGGAAACGAGATTTTGACGCAGGGCGCTGCTGCTGCTGCTGCTGCTGCTGCCGCTGTGGTATGGTGTTGTGACTGCCCATCATGCCGGGATTTGCGCCAGGCTCATGCATTTGCAAGGCAAGGGCATTTGAGCTCCAGACACTGCTCTCATCATCCCCACTATCCATGATTCCGTGAGCAGACGAGGCCTCAGACCAGCCCGACATGGTCGTAAGCATTGAGCGAAACTGAGAAGTCGGCGCCTTGGGCCTGTTTGGAGCGGTGGCCTGGTCTGCTGAGTGGCCGTACAGGCTGCGCAGACCCTCAACCACATATGCTGACGGACACCAGGCTTGAAGCAGGTCTAGAGCTGCGGTGTGCAGCACGTCAAGCGCCTCACATGCCAACTCTCTGTCCCACGCCAGCAGCACCTCCACGCCAACTGCCTTGAAGCAGGCGACGCAGCCATGGCCGACAGGGGCAGCGGGCAGGCCCTGCAGCAGCGTGCTGTCAACCCGCAGCGGCTGTTGCGCTGCCAGCTGTCGGCCAACCAGGCCCTGTGCGCAGGCCTGGTAGATGTGCGAGGCGCCTGCCTGTTTGGGCAGTTGATGCAGGCCCATCCAGAACAGCACAGTGTGCTGCAGGATGGTCTTGGCGGCAGCTGAATCTGCTGACCATGGTGAGGGCTCCTGGCCTGACTGCAGCAGGTCAAAGGTTGATGCGGACAGCACCACCATACCCCCATGGGCTGCATCAGCCACCGCTTTGACCATGCTGATAGCATTCCCACTGTACTGCGTGCGCGCGCTGGCAGCGTTTACCGCAACTTGGTCACGCGTGACGCCGCTGTGCAGGCCCATGCGCACGCGCAGCCCGCAGCAGACGTGAAGCGGGGTGCTGCTGCCAGCGGTTGCCTGCAACACACCCAACAGGAATCCTTGCTCAGGCTGCTTGCGCCGCTTGAGAGGCGTGGTGCCTGGGCGTCCTGCCAGCGTGGTTTTGCGCAGCGCGCTGCCCTGCCGGACTGGCACCGACGACCTTGCGGCAACTGCGTTTCCTCCAAACACACTCCCACCACCGATTGATGTCCCTGCTGTCTCTTGGCAGATGCGTGGGGATAGCGGCTCTGCTGCAGGGGAAATGCGAGGCAGAGATGGAGTTGCTGGGGCTAATGCTACAAAGCTGCTGCCAGGCCCGCTTCGGACGGTGATGGCTATGGGTTGGGTGGTGGTCACATTGCTCGGGCTGGTTGCTGGCAACAGGCTGATTGCGCTGTTAACACGCATGCCACCTGCCTCTGGCATTGACGTTTCACCGGCGGCTGACATCTGAAGCGAGACATGCGCTGTGCCCCACAGCAGTTCCCGCTCCAATTCCTCCATCGCGGCGGTATTGCCAGCTGCACTGGCTTGCTGCAGCCAGTTGGTTTCCTGGGGCATGCTTGGCCGCGTTACCATTGATTGATATGCGGCATGATGGTCTGACACACTGCCGCCGCTGCAGGCAGTGACTTGCAGCTCCCCTGCTGCTTTCTGTTCAGCGTCTGTGCTGTGGCCCGATCGTGCATCCGCCGGCGCCCACTGCCGCTGCAGGCACTGCAAGATGGTCATGCCAGCCAGGCGGTGGCGGGCGTGCTGGGCGCCATTAGCGTTGCTGCCAGGAAGCTGCTGGTCGCTGCCTGGAAGCTGGGACGAAGACCTGCAGGATTGCATCCATGGGAACAGGCCAATTTGCGCTGACGATTGCCAGATCTCTTTTTATTTGGTTGAGTTTGGAGCTTGCTTGTCAGGGCCGATGCTGCCCTGCAGATGAGGACTGGTAACGGCCGCAGAGGCAAGCTTAGCTACGAAGACCTAACTGCCAGACTTAACTACACATATAGCCTCCCCCCCCCCCGCCC
>BDDA01000627.1:0-14071 GCA_001662385.1 Chlamydomonas asymmetrica
CTGCGCCCACCAACCTGACGGCGGCAAGGGGGATGAAGACTGCAATGCATGGGCCAGCGGCGCTGGGGGGGGACGAACCGAGCGGCCTCAGGACAGCAATCACTACACTTACCATCATCAGCCGAAGCGCTGGAGTTGGACCGATGCTGGTTGGAGCGCCGGCCGCTCACAAATACCTCACAAACCGCCTCGTCATCACTGCCTGCATGCATGCCACGTGCATGGCACCAGCACCGCGTCAAAGGGTACCACACAATGGAGCAGGTACATACTGTCACACTTCTGAGGCAAGTCATGGATGGACACCTATGCATGGTGGGGCACGGGGCGGCATGCTGCACAGGTTGCTAGGTTCAGTGCACGTTTGGCACGGGCGGGCAACTGACAGGTCTGTGCGTTGGTTGTGCACACGGCTGATCCCGCATACGGTAAGTAGGGGGCTGTGCACGACTGTTTGCTTGACTGGCTGAGCGACGGTTGCATGCATGTTCGTTCCGAGCGTTATGGCCATTGATGTATGTGGGCGCAAGCGGCAGGTTCACAATGCATGGGCTATGGCCGTATGGGCCCACCCATGCACATACTATTCACCAGGCCAGGTTCAACACGGCACTCTGGTTGGGCTCAACTGCAACGCTGCCACCAATCGAAGTTGCAGGTCGCCACCGCAACAAACAACCCGCTTGCTTTCAAGCAAGTTTGCATGATGACGCAAGGCACCCTCATTGCACCCTCCAGGCCCAGACGTTCAAGCAAGGGTGACCTGCAGTTATACAGAACTGCCCAAGGAAAGGGCTCTGCGCCCAGGCCCCGAATGACTGCCTGACCGCGCTGCCCGAGAGTGGCACTCAGCCGTGCTGCATGCATGGATGCAAGCAAGGCACTTTCTTCGTGACTCGACACCTCAGCCGTGCAGAAGCCCCTGCACCTCATCGCTGTGGTCGAGGTGTTGATTGAACCAGCCCAAAAGCCAATACATGAAGTTCCTTACCGACAGTTGCTTGACGAGGTTGGACTTCACTCAGCGACAATTGTCGCGTTTCTTGCAAGAAACGCCTCACTCTGACATCCTGCTCAGGCGGGAAACGCAGCCCGGGCAAGTGAGTCCATAATACGAACAATAGGTGGTGGTCCTCACTCCAGCCACCCTTGAGCGGGTCGGACAGTCAGACTGCACCGAGCGAACGACCGAAGGACTTACTTGGCGCACACCAGAAACGAGCGTGACCTGTGGAGCGACCATGTTGTGCGCAATGAGGCTGCCGTGGTCGTGGTTGGGATCATAAAGGGACTTGTGTATCTTGGGCAGGGCCTGTTCGCACAAGAGGTTAGTGACCGTGCTGCGAGACAGACCAGCCAGGAACACGTACGAACGTCCATGCTGCAAGCAGCGCTGTTGGACTGACCAGGCGAGCCGAACACTATGCGTCATACACGGGCACATAGTCGCCCACACAGTAGAAGCCAGTGCACCAATCAAGTCGCAGACGCCCATGCATGCACCTGCGCTGGTGTCAAGTGTGAGGCCACGGCGGAGGTTCTCCAATGCCCAGCAGGTTCAGTGGCATACTGGCTCTGCAAAACACGAAAGACACAATACGTAGCTTGAGTACTCCCAAACCACTGTTCCTTCTCCAAAGCTCTGTTTGCAACGCAGCGTGAACTCACGCTGAGGAGCCCGTCCACGACGACCAAGCAAAGCAGCACAAGCAGCGGTAGCACAGACATTGCTGACACAATCAGTTTATAAGCCCAAGCGATAAGAAAGTGTTAGGCTTCTTGGACTCCCGCTGCTGTTTGTTTCGTTGTCACTCAAACCGTGCTCGTTGCTCATCGACATAGCAAGGTACAACCTAACTGTCCCCCTCCACCATTGGGTGGGCAGACTCTGCGTACACAATATGGCAGAGGTCACTTGTGTAAGTAGAAGCACACCGCACACTGAAGTGCGCTTTCACCAGGAATTTGGTAATATTTGTCAACTGCTAGCTGGCTGGTTCCATGTTGCCAGACAGACAAATTCTGTTTCGACTGTGCGGACTTTGTACCTGGCTTCACCATATGTGGCACGCCCGGATTTGAAAAGAACTGTCTACACTGTCGCTCACCGTGCTGGCACGCACCGCACTGGCTGGCAGCGGCGGTGCGGCTCGCGCGCTCGTGCGTTCCTCGATGCGATCGACTGTCATCGCGTCAGGGTCCAGGCGGCCCTGCCTGCCTGCCTGCGCATTGTATACTTGTAATCGACCAGGACTGCTGCTGTAGCTCATGTTTAAAACAAATGCATGTGCATAGCTCGACGTACTCAGCGCCGACCTACCGTGCGTGCAAGCAAGGGGACGCATGAAATGCCGCCCCCGCCCCCCACCCCCCACCCCCACACACACGCACACAGAACAAAAACCACAGCCCAAGGAAAGGGCTGGAAACGAGGTAGGAGTGTGCTCATGCATGCAGCGCAGCGTGGCCCTCAAGCCACTGACATAGCATGCAGCAATAGATGCAGGTAACGCAGGCTACGCAGCATGTTGTCTAGGGTTTTTAGGCAGAGCACGCTGGTGTGTTACACGCATGGCACGCGTGATAGGACGAGGGGAGAATGGGAGAGATTGGGAGTTGAAGGAGCCGCAAATGCATGGCGGCCCGATGTGAGCGTGACGGATGTGCTGGAGTGTGAGGGAGGGAGAATGCATGTGTGAGGCGAGTGCGGCAGTTGGAGGTAGAGGAGCTGCACACACACGGGCTGCTCCCCTGCAAGGTCAGCATGGCGTTGTGGTGCAGCAATCAAACGCGTGGCCAGCAGAAAGGCCGTGTTTGGCAGCGGCGAGGCTGCCAGCCGGCAGGCAGTGGAGAGGCTGCAGATACTAAGCAGAGACCAGCAATTGACGTGGGTGGTCGGAGGCCCAACAGTGCGGAGAGGCCTGCGGACCGACTGCACAAGTGACAGCATGCAACGTGGCGAAACAGCGGGGGCCAGCAGGGGAAACAACACCGGGCGGACAGCAGTGGACAGGACTTGAAGTGTGCACTCTTTGGTGGGCGAGCAGTTCAGTGAGTTTATGCGAATGAGAATGAGAAACTGAGGAATGCCATGCGGTTGACCCGTTCACCAAACATGCATGATGACTGACGACGTATGTTGCCAGCGGTGCCGACTGGACTTCGACTTCAACTGATCAACACTGGCAACAGCTCTGTGGTCATTAAATACGGGAATTTGTTTGCCTCAGTTGCCTGGCTGTAATTCCTGGCTCAATACAAACTTGCTTCTCGCTACCTTTGTGCAAGCCTGCTGCTTGACCACTACACCAGTCCGCACTGGATGTCGTCGTGGCAATGCTGGCAGGTGGGAAGTTGTCAGCAGTTGGCAGCAAAGGCCTTTTCGTGTCCTTCATCAGCGCGTTCATTATCAGCTTGGCTGCGGCGGCGTTGTGCGTGAGTATTGCTCCAGTCCTTCATTCCTTGCTCCTTGCCTCGGCACGACCACTGGTCTGCGCCTGCATTGCATAGTTGAGATAACAAGAAGAAGGAGATTTGATCCAAACCTGTGTACGTGACGCCACAGGTTCACACAGCAGTCGGCGGTGTGGTGCCTGTTGGCTTCAAGCGGACACGCGGTCCGGGGGTGGAACCGGTACGTGGCTTGTACGTGAAAGCCCCTATGAAAGACTCTTGCATCGTTCCAGTTGTTGCGAACCAGGTCACGTTGAGCTGGTCACAATTAACCAGCGCAGCACCGTGCTGCGGTGTACAACAAAACGGCTGCGACGGGAAAGGCGAGCCTTCGTTCCAGGCTGACGTGAAGTTCCTTGTGACATGGGGCCCAGAGCCTCCCTAGCTCACGGCTGCTTTGCCATTGGTGCGAGTAGAGCGCCAATGCAAAACGCCTGCCAAGTGGTTTTGTCACCACTGTCCGACAGATTCCATATTCAGTTCGGACGCGGCTGCATAGCTGGCCTGTGATTGGCATGTGCTTTCCTGCCCCGGTCACCCGCCTGTGTGTCAGACTGCACTATATGTTGTCGGCGGCAGTCAGTCATCGTGAGGCAATTGTGTGACGGAAGGGTTGCGCGTGAAATTGGGCTTGAACCCTGTCAGTGCCAACAACAAGCTTTCACAGCAGTTTTTGTGACCATAGACCCCTGCAGAAATGTTGATGGTAGTGGGGATGCTTTTGGTCCTCTCACAGGCTCCGACGGTGGGCCTGGCACGTCAACAGCATTCGGACAGTTCAGGTGAGGCTTGCTTTAGAAACTGGCAGACACTGCTGCCGTGATACGAACGCATATGGCGCATAAGCAAGTTGTGTTGTGGCTCGCTTGACAGCATCGACCACCAACAGCGAAGCGTGCCGCACCGACCGCAACGTGCAAAGCACTTGGGCTGCACCGGCTTTGTTTCAACTATCCTGATTGCATGGTGTCAGTCATATCCGAGATATTGCACCAGTTTTACAGTTTCTGCGCTTGCGATTCTGCTCACAGTCACTTCACCGAAACTGACCGAGGCGGCTACAGCATCTGCAGAGCGCACTTGCCAGGTAACGGTGCAAGGTGGAGCAACAAACACAGCTCAAGGTATGCTACAATAAGTTCAAGAACACTTCTGTAACCCGTGTTTGTCACATCGCTTTGAGGCCAACCTGCAGAATGCCCGCCATGTCACATGCGTGCACACGCGTTTAACATGCGCCCAAGCAAGCTGCCGCGGAAGTGCTGTATGTCCTTCAAAGCGCTGTGATGGACGTTATTCGGGACCCAGCCGCCACCCTTCCTCACGCTGCGATGTCCGTTTGCATTAGTCCTGTGAACGCACGCAACAGCTGTGCTGCGCAAGTCCTGAACAAAGTACGCTACCAGGGTTCGTAGATACAAAATGACAGGAACAGAACTGTTGAGAGAACCAAAGGCAAAATGTGTGCCTGCCAGCATGTGCACCGTGGTACTCAGCTAGCATGCTCCACATCCCACACACACCTCGAATTGCTTGCGTACCTGAGCTGACAGGCAGATTGGCTCCTCCTCCTGCAGATGCACCCACGACTGCCACGCTCCCCGCTGCTTTGCGCATCGCCTGCCAATTGAACACACAAGCAAGCAGCAGCAACAGCAGCAGCAGCAGCAGCGATGGCATCAGCGCCGCCAGTGGCGGTACCACCAACCCGTCATCAGCGGTGCAGGTTGTGTTGGGAGAGGGGTACCGCACCCTCAACAACGTCACACTCATTGGTGAGTCCTGGATGTATTGGAGTATTGGTCACCCGCAGGTCCTTGTAATGGACTGCATGCTGCATGCTGCAACCCTTTCATGTTCGCAGCGCAGCAGCAGGATCATGCTCAGACAACATGTCAGCGCAGTCTGCCAGGAATTCTTGTATTGCATGCAAACCGACCAGCGGCATTGTCTAGCCTTGCACGCATGTCTCGCCCGTCAGCGCCTGTTTGTTCAGCGCCGCAGAGCGGCGCCTATGCTGTCACCTTGCCCGCACAAACAGGTCATCCATGCTACACACATTCTGCATCCATGCATGCAGGTGTTCAGGTGGTCGACCCAGCCCTGGCCGTCGCAGCAGCAAGCACGTCGCCTGGGCGCTGGACGGTCACCTTTCTGGCGTACAACCTCACGCGCCTCACGCTCGTCAACACCCACATCCGCGACCTCGACCTGACCAGCACGCCAGGAGGCCCCGGCAGCAATAGCAGCGCCAGCTTGCAGCCACCTGGGCCAGTGCTATGTGTGGTGGGCGCAGCTGCGCTGCGCGTGCTGGACAGCACATTCAGCAACATCGCGGGCCTCACAGGCCCCGTGCTGCAGCTGGCACCGGCGCCCGGCATCAGCAGCAGCGGGGGTGGAAGTAACGGCAGCAACGTGCAGGCAGCAGCGCCCCTCCCAGGCGCCGTGTTTTTCTCCGTGGAGCGCCTGACATGTACCAACGTCTCCCGGGCTGTCAACACAAGCGCATCGCTGGCCTTCATGCAGTGCGGCGGATGCGTCGCGGCCGACGAAAGCTTGGCGCTGGCTGAGGGGTCGTCCATCCGCGCGTCCGCGTTTGTCGGCAACACCGCAAGGTGCGGCGGCGCGGTTGCCCTGCGTGGCCCTGCCGAGGGGGCGGGCACGCTCGTCGAGGATGCGCTGTTCAGCGGCAACCGCGCGTCCCTCGACCATGGTGGGGCAATGCTGCTGGCAGCCGGCGTGGCGTCCGGGGCGTCGCTCGTGCTGCGCAACACCACACTGACGGACAACGCAGCTGGCGCCCAAGGCGCCGCACTGTGGTTGGGAGTGCTTGACGGCAGCCTTGAGGTGTCCGATGGGAGCAGGCTGGAAGGCAATCGTGCGCTTGTCGGCGGAGCGCTCGTCATTAATGACACGCTGCGCGGCAGAATCGTGGTTTCGGGAGGAAGCAGCGTGTCCCGCAATGCGGCGGAACGGGGCGGCGGCGCCATCGCCATCCTGGATGGTCTAGAGGGTAGGATCACGTTGCGCGATGGCAGCACCATGGATGGTTCCAGCGCCAGCAGCGGTGATGGAGGGGCGGTCTCTATCGCTGGCGGCATCGCGGCCGGCGGAGGCATCACCCTGCTTAACGCATCGTCCCTATCAGGCAACACCGCGGGCGGTACCCTTGATGGTGCGTTCACAACACGCGGCGGGGCGGTGGCTATCGGGGGCGACCTGGCCGGCAGTATCGAGCTTCGCAGTGGCAGCTGGATGGACAACAACGCAGCGCAACAAGGCGGTGCGATCAGCCTTGCCACCCACGACCTGGCGAGCTCCGGTGCGATCATCATCGCCAACGGCAGCCATGCCAACGGCAACAGGGCCCGGGCTGGCGGCGTTATGCAGGTGGGCCACCTTGCTGGCAGGATAGTGCTTACAGATGGCAGCCGGCTGTCCAACAACACGGCATCGCTTGGCGGTTGCATCATGGCAGACGAGATCACGCCAGAGGGGAGCGTGCTGATGGACCACGGAAGCAGTGCGGAGAACAACGCTGGCGACAATGGTGCAGTTCTGGCAGTCAACGGCTCTGCCAGTGGCAGTGTCACCATCACAAACGGCAGCTATGCGAGTGGAAACACCGCTTCCACCGCAGGCGGGGTGATGTACATCGCCAGCGATATGCCGGGGAGCGTTGTCATCGCAAACGGCAGCCGTGCTGTGTCCAACTCCGCCAACAACAACGGCGGCGTGGTGTCAGTGGCAGGGCACTTTTCTGGGTTGATGGCCGTCTTACATGACAGCGCAGTGGATGGCAACGGTGCCTATTACGGCGGCTGCCTTAACGTCGGCGCCACGATGTCAGGGCTGCTCCGGGTGGCATACAACAGCAGCGCTTCCCATAATCTCGCGGCTTACGGCGGCGTCCTCAGCGTGACGTTAAACGTGATATCGAATGGCAGCGTTGCCGTGCAGCACAACAGCCGCATGAATGGGAATGCGGCGTCGTTCGGCGGTGCCCTCTCGATCGGCGATTGGGCCGGCCAGCTGGGAATCACCGACAACAGCACTGGCAGCTTTAACCGAGCCTATTACTGGGGCGGTCTGATATACGTTGCGTCACTGCAGCAGGGGTGTACGTTCCTGGTAGCACGCAACGTGACCCTCGCCAGCAATTACGCTGGTGACGTAGGCGGGGTAATGTTCCTTCAGTATCCCTCGGGCGGCGACATTCTATTCTCAAACAGCACCCGGGTGACGAACAACAGCGCGGTCAACGACGGTGGCGTCATCTACATGCAGCAACGGTTCGGCGGGTCGATGCGCTTTGAGCATGACAGCGTGTGTGAGGGAAATTCAGCTGGCGTTGATGGCGGCGTGATGGTGGTTGGAGTGTTCTTCGAGGTGATCGGCGGGGACGGCGTGCCGACCATATCTGTCGTGAACGGCAGCGGCTTTATTGGCAACCGGGCAGGCCGTGACGGGGGAGCTTTCTACTACGGTGACAACGCGCTTGGCGTGCTCGACTTTGATGGTGGGCTGCTGAAGGACAACACGGCGGGGCGCTACGGTGGTGGGCTGGCCTTCGGTGGGCTGATGAGCAACCGCACGTTGTTCAGGGGCGGCAGCATCGTGTCGGGCTGTAGCGCGGGCAAGCATGCCGGTGCGATCTACGCGTTTGAGGTTTCCGGCGAGCTGTCGATATCGGACGCGGTTGTGGTCAACAACACGGCCGTCGGCGGGGATGCGGGTGCGATCTACGTCGTGGTCGTCTCGGGCAACGTCTCCATTGGCGGCAGCAGCGTTGGCGAGGGAGCTCTGGGCAGTGAGTCCCTCCGTGCAGCCACTGTTTTCGCCAACAACTCAGCAGCCAGGTCGGGCGGCGCGTTGTATTTCGGCAATATCGCTGCGCAAGGCGGCGTGCGCTTGACCGGGCGCGACGTGCGGTTGGCGGAAAATCGTGCCAGCTTGGAAGGCGGCATGCTCCGGGTGCTTGGCCTGGCAGGGACGCTGGAGATAGGAAGCGGCTGCGTGGTGAGCGGCAACGCTGCGGTTGTGCGCGGTGGCGCCGTCTCCATCGGCCAAGTCAGCGGCGACCTGCTCACCTGCGACGCCGCCTTTGCCAACAACACTGCAGCCTTTCACAGCGGCGGTGCCTTGTACGTGGCTTCCTTAGCCGATGGCGCTTCCGTGAGGCTCAGCCATACAGTGTTTGGCCCTGGCAACACGGCCCAGACTGCCGGGGGCGCGGTTTGTATCAAGCTGGCTGCTGCAAACGTATCACTGGCACAAGAGCTCATCACGGGGGTGCAGTTGACTGAAGGGGGAATAGGGCAGCCGGACAGCATATCGGGTCCATTGTCCAGTGCAACGCCCGGAACGGTCGGGGTTGTCTCCAACTCCACAGCAACGCTGGTGGTGGACGGTTGCGTGTTTGTGGGCAATACGGCGGTGCTGGCAGGCGGTGCAGCCTTAGCGGTGGTGCAGGCTGACGGCGATACTGGCAACACATCAGCAGGCACGGTGGTGCCTTTGCCATACCTGCAAGCCACGGTGAGGGACACATGCACGGAGTAGTGTCAGCGGGTGCATTGCATTGGCCATGAAGCCCATGACGCGATCGCTCACATGAAAGCACCACTCCATGAAGCCATGTGAAGTGGTACTTCTCACTTTGAATTGGCGCAGCAGTCATGCAGCCTCTGAGCGAGCCTGTTGGGTTGCGTCAGGAGTTTGGGGCATGCGGTGCAGGTTTGCTGTCGCATCGTCCTTATGCATCAGTTCCGGTTGGGACAAGCATACGTGCTGCTGCCAATCATCATTTGGAGCCTGACTGCATGTAGTAACGTGCTCATGACAATGCTTGCATTTGCAGCCGTGCACGCGCTCGCCTCACACATGTGCGCAACCGCCTCCCTGCCTGCCTGCTTGCCCGCCTGCTCCACAGGTGCGCTCCACCAACTTCACCGCAAACAGTGCCGCCTACGGCGGCGCTCTGTTCATGAACGGCAGCCGAATGCAGGCCACCCTCCAGCACTGCATCTTCACCTTCAATGCGGCCACCGACCTGGCGGCTGGAGACGGCGGGGCTGCTCTCGTTGAGGGCGTTGCCGGGTCGGTCAGCTTCTCGGACTGTACATTCAATGCCAACACAGCTGCAGCCAAGGGGGGTGGCGTATGCGCCCGCAACACAACACTGCTGGCCATCACCGACAGCGCGTGTGGCGGCAACTCGGCTGGGGACACGGGCGGTGGGTTGTATGTCAGCATGACGCCGGGCCAGCAAGCCAGCGTTAACAGCACCACCTTCACCCACAACTATGCCAGCTCCTATGGAGGGGCGCTGGCGGTGGATGGCATTCTATTTGGCAACACAACGCAGCAGCATCTGCAGCAGCAGCAGCAGCAGCCCGCGACGGCGGTCCTCGCCGGCTGTGACTTCAACAGCAACAGCGCTGGGGATACCGCCGCCGGTGCCGGCGTGGGCGGCGGTGTTTACATTAGCGGCCAGGTGTCCGTCCTGCAGGACAGCTGCGTGTTCAGCGGCAATGCAGCCATGGTGGGCAGCGCACTCGCCCTGGAGCGGCGCTGTCAGGACCGGGCGCAGAGCACACCGTTCTTGACAGCGTTCCATGTTGCCAGCGGCTCAACGAGTATCCCGGGCGGCACGAGCGACAGCTCAGCGGTAGGTATGGGCCGACCTAATGCAGAGTGCAGCTGTGCATTGCCCGTGCATGCTGGCTCTGCCTCTAGCTAGACGCGCACCGTGTTGTTGCATGCATGCTACCCGAGCTACGTGCATGCGCGTGGATTGAAGCACGTGCAGGATGCCCATCCTGCCAGCACCCGGAACACGTAATAAGCCCCGCACACCAGGCTTTTACCTAGCTGCTGCCTCCATGACATTTACTGGCTGGCCTTGAAGTTCTGACTTTTGCCATTGTATGATCTTGTGTCCAGCCTCAACAGGTTTCGGGGCAATTGTCTGCAATGATGTGAACGGTGTTCGGTCTGGTGCTCGGTGGGGTGCAGCAATGCAGCACAGCGGTACAGGGGTGCAGGCAATGAGGTGCTCGGGGTTCGCTGCAGCGCCACACAGCCACCACAACTGCTTCGTTGCAGGCCCGATCTGATTTGCATGTGCGTAAATGGATGTGAGCTTGCGTGTGCACAACTTTGCTCACATTTGCTTGTGGTTTGTGCAGGCCTGGTCAGCACCAATGGCTTGGCCTCGGCTGGCTGCAGCCCTAAACACGAGCGTGTCACTGTATGCATGCTGGCCGGTGGTGATGTTGGACAGCCAGGTGAGGATACTGAAATCACGTTTAGACACCGTGTTTAGACACCCATCCTGTCCCATGCTTGCGCTGTGGAGCAGTGGCATCCATTTGCTGGACACACAGCCGACTCAGGCACCACGTGATTTGACTCCATCTCATTTGTGCAGTGATGCCAAGTGCATGGCAGTGCTTGGCAGCACAACCATTATTATATTCATCGTGTGCAAGGCCTAGCATTCAGCAGGTACCACAGCCGTACCACTACGCCATGCCTGCCTCAAGCCTCTCTGCGCCTCCTGATTTTAGTGTGTGCCTGCCTGCCATAATGGCCCCCCGCAGATCGTGGCGGAGTCGTCCACTGCGTACGGGCTCATCTCCCTGCCTCAGGACCCCAGCGCTGTGCTGCTGGCCTGCAGACCAAACAGCCCCTCAGCCGGGGGCAGCAGCCATCAGCAGTCTGTGGCCAACGGCAGCTCGGTCCTGCCACCAGGCACAGAATCGCAGCAGGAAGAGACGGACGCGGCTCTCGCGCGGCTCGTGTATCGGGCGGTGGCGGAGGACAGCGCTGACGTGTCCGGCGGACTCGTCTCGCTGCTGCGGCTGCAAGCGTCGGTATCAGCTGGTGGCTGCAGCAGAACCTTGTACAATGGCATCCAGGCAGTAAACACCGGTGCCGACGAGTTGCTGGCGGTGAGCCCGCAGCGGGTGCTGGTGGCGGGATCGTCCTGGGCGGGGCTGCCTCAGGCGCCCAGCCCGACGGCCCACACGGCCGCTGCCGTCAACCTGCTGTTGAACGCCACCGTCAACATCACGGCAGCGCTGACCACCTTCCTGGGGGCGCCTGCGCCAGGTAGGCGGCGCATCTCAAGGCGCCGTTATGTTACCTGAATGTTGCATCAGGAACGTATCGGCCGAACGGACCATCCTACCCCCAGGTGGGGCCAGCCGACCAGAAGAGGCTCACCGACCCAGGCATAGGATGGCAAGAGGGCCCAAGGAACATGATCGGCGGCCATATGCCATGTGTGCACGGTCCTGCAGGGCATGGAGTTGGTGCTCAATGAGTAGATGATGTCCCAGCGCTGCCTTGTCTGGAACTGTCCGCACCAACTTCATGTACTGTAACCCCTGGCAGAAGCCTGTTGGTGAAAGGCATGGCCCTGCCCCCCGCCTGCGTGCAGCCCCGGTAAAAGCCTTGCATGCACTTGTGCGGAACGCTGCGCTACTGCCCAGTGGGCCAAGTCTGCCCACACAAACTGATAAGCTGCGGTCAGCTGTTGTGGTTGTGATGCTGCCACATTGGTATCGCCTGTGCCGTTGCAGACCATGTCCCCTTCAACGTCTCCATCAGCATGACGCTCCCAGCCGGCTACGCGAACAGCAGCGACGGCAGCGGCGGTTTTGCAGGCGGCGGCGGCGTGCCCCCGAGCCTGCTGGGCGACCTGGTGGCGGAGGCGCGCAACGGGCTGGCGCTGTTCCCGAACCTCACCGTGCGCGCCACGCCGGGGCAGTACCAGCTGAGCCTTGCGGCGGCAGACGATTTCGCACGGGCGGTGGTGGGAAGCCAACAGGTGCCACGCCCAGTTGCGCCTTGGCATGCATTGCATGCACTGATGATACATGTACGGTGCATTGAACTTGAGCATTTGGTGTTATGCTGTGTGTATAACGGTCATCGATCACGGAACTTTGAGTACCCTATTGTACATACGTGTGCTGCTGCCATCCCCGGCCTTGGTCGCATGCGTGTCGATCGCATTGAGGTGGGCGCTGTGCTTTTGGCATGGCTGCGCTCACTACAGTATTAACAGTACGTGCTTGCACCGTGGCCGCTGCCACCCAACCCATGTGGTGAGCCCGTGAATCCGCGGAAGAGACGGTGAGCCCCGGAGTGCATGCTCCTGCCATCACATGACTTTCCAAATGCCCCCTTCGTCATGCCCACCGTCCGCGCCCGCGGTTTCTCAACACTGCTGCACTGCAACCCTTGCCTCGTTTGCCTGCTGCACGACGCCCACACTGCCCTGTGTAAATCCTAAATCCCTAAAACCCTAAGCCCTAAACCCTAAACCACACACTGCCCTCGATCTACCTGCAGCTGCTGCTGGTGCGCAGCGCGGCGCGCGTGCTGCCGTGCCTGCTGGGCCAAGTGCCGCGAGGCGAGAGCGGCACCAGCTGCCAGGCGTGCGACGAAAACACCTTCACGCTGGGGCGCGACCCGGCCTGGCAGTGGGGACTGAACGCCAACACTTCAGCAGCTTCGGCGGCTGCGGGGGTGCTGAGTGCGCTGAGGGCCGGTATGGTGTGCGATACATGCCCGACGTACGCAGTATGCCCAGGTGAGGTCATGAACGATTTAGGGTTTAGGTTTTAGGGTTTTAGGGTTTAGGGTTTGGGGTTAGGGTTTTAGGTATGTATCACGGCGTACGCAGTGTGCTCAGGTGAGGGATTGAACGATTACACGCCGAACGAGCGCCAAGGTGAGCGTGTGGTCTATGATCACTGATCTGTAGGGAGCGGCAGAATACCATGTTTCATCAACCGGAAACCGTATAATAACCGTCAGCACTGCCGAAACTGCCGCCTGTGCCCTGCCGGCATCGCCACACCTGCAACCTATCTGTGCACTACTCCTGCGTGCAGGCGGCGCGGTGGTGGTCCCGGTGCCTGGCAGATGGCACTCCGCCGCGGACTCCACTGAGATGCACCGCTGCCCCAACGCCCACGCCTGCTCCTGGCACAACCGCACCATCGGGCTGGCAGCCTGCCAGCAGGCCTGGTACGACAACCTCACCTACTATGAAATCCTCCTGGGCGCGCCCTCCGCATCGCCCGCATCCGCGGGCGTCCAATGCAACATGACGGCTTTGACTGCGAATGCAAGTGCAGCAGCAGCAGCTGCCGCAATTGCGGATGCCGAGTCGCCATCTACAGCGTCCTCAACAGCCCTAACTTCCTCCGCGGACGCGTCACAGCCCGGGGTTGTAGCATACACTCAGCTGCAGTGTGCCCAGGGCTACACGGGCACGCTGTGCGCTGCTTGTCAGTCGGGCTACTACCTAAACACGCAGTTCAAGTGCCTGCGCTGTGAGGCCTCGGTGGTGGCCACGGCCTGGCTGGGTATCCTGTACTTTGTGGGGTGTGTGGCGCTGCTGGCGCTAGCGCTGTACGCTACGTTCCGGGACGACTACACGCGCAAGGCCGGCATGTCGGATGTGTTCAAGGTGGGGTTCAGGAGGGTGGGGTGTGCCAGAATGAGCGCCCAAGGGGCATGCCGTGTGATTCCCGTGGGGCCATGCAGTGCGCATCTCCGTGGTGGTGTGTGTGTGTGGGGGGGGGGGGGGGGGGGGGGG
>BDDA01000627.1:15182-35988 GCA_001662385.1 Chlamydomonas asymmetrica
CAGCTCAGTTCGCTGCATGGCCTGCCCATGTGCGTGTGCATGTTTGACACTGTGTGGCAACCAAATGTGCATGTGCATGTGCATGTGCATGCTCGCAGGTGCTGGTCGTGCACATCCAGTACTTGGTGATCGTTATCCACCTCAACATCCCCTTCCCCAAGGCGGTCTCGCAGTTCGCCACCGTGTTCGCGGTGTTCACCGGCGCAGAGACAGCGCTCGCCTTCAGCCCCTCCTGCCTCTTCCCGGGCGGCGACTCCGCCTGGCAGGCGCGCGCGCAGCTGCTGGGGGCGCTGCTCATCCCAGTCGCGGTCACGCTCGCGTGCATGGCGCTGTGGGTCCTGAGGTGAGCCCTGAACCGCAATCCCTGAACTACAAGCTGAAGTGTATAAACCCTGTATAAACCCTGTATCAACCCTCAACCCTCAACCCGTGCAGATGGTGCAGATGGTGCTGATGGTCCCTGTATCAACCCGTGCAGATGGTGCTGATGGTCCTGAAATGAGAGAGCGCAGTGCAGAATTAGTGCAGTGGTCAGCTAGTTCCTCAAACCCAAGCTGGCGCCATGCATTCGGTGCTGCTGCATCCGTGCATGCAGGTGGGCGTGGATCAAACGCACACCATGGCCAGGCAAGGCCTCAGACATGAACAGCGCCGTCAAGCGGATGTCCAAGAAGCTATTCGGCGCACCCGACGCCGCAAAGAGCGATAGCCAGCCCGACGACAACGGCATGCGTGATGCGGTGTCGCACGATGCTAGCGTTCGCCTGCAGCCGGGACTCCCCGGTGGCGCGGCGATTCACGCGTCAACCTCAGTGACGAGTGCGACCGGCGGCCCTGCAGAGGGTCCAGGCTCTGACGCGTCCCTGGCTACAGCGTCAAGCGGCGGACGGTCCTCACTGGATGGCTACATGTCGGCAGTGTCGCTGCCGCTGCCGCCCGCCTCGCCTTCCCTGGAGCCGCCGCCGGCATCCGCAGCGGCATCTCCAGATGAAACTGCAGTCGAAACGCGCCACCATGGGGTCGTTTCTGCGGCATCCACCACCCCGGCTCTGACACATGCTCCAGCCATGCAGTCGTCACGGAAGGACATGACACAAGATGCAATGATTGTTCATCCCAACGACGGTGGAACGTCAGGGGGAGCGGGAGCACACACAGACGCAGCACACGCAGGGGACGTTATCACTGTCGAAGCTCGGGTCGGGACGAGCAGCACCCACAACATACCGGCGGGGGGGGTGCACACGCCCGCGATGTTGCCGCCACCTCCCACCTCTCCCTCCCCGTTTGCGACGGTGCAACAGAAGGCGCAGCAGCAGCAGCAGCAGCCCGTGAGTCCCAATAGTCCCAATAGTCCCAATCCCCTGCAGCTCAGCGCAGACCTGGTTGCTGACCCAGATGGAGCCTGGCTTGGTTCACAGCTGACTGCAGCACAATCCCATGCTGACAAGGCAGCAGCAGCAGCAGCAGCGCACCACGACAGCATGGACTTGGCGCCAGGGGGGCCTACAGATCCCGCGCTGGATGCAGCGCCCGCCCCCCCGCCCTTGCCTGACATCGTGATCGGCGCGGACGATGACTGCCCCAAGAACGGTGGCACATCAGCGGTGCCAGACGCGCAGTCGGGGCCTGCTGGTGCCGCTGCTGCTGCTGCTGCTGCTGCTGCCGCTGAGCAACAAGCACCTCCTGCGGGGGGTCAAAGCGCCACCACGCCTGATTCCTCGCTGGCGTATGAGGGCACCGCCACCTCCGCGCTAACGTATTTTGATGCGCAGCTGCCGCTGTGGCGCCAGCTGCTGTTGGTGCTGCTGGTCGCAGTGTTTGTGCTGTACCCCGGCTGGGCCAGCGCCTCGCTGAGCGTGTTTGCATGCTACAGCGTCGACAGCGGCACCGGTACGTTCGCCGCAAACCAACAGGTGAGGATTGAGAATGCTGCATGAGCTGCAGCATGCCTGGATCGGTTGGTGCAGCGCTCGCATGCACGCGCACACACATACCGGTTACATCGTGCCTGCTGTACCGGCTACGGTATTTCATGCAACACAGCATGCTTACATCGTAGCACACCACCAGCAAGATCGGACTGTGCAGCTTTGCAGGCCATCGCTACCTGCTGCACTGCCAGTGTGTGGTCACTGTACATAAACAGCATACCTGCATGTGCACAGAACATCACTGCACCGCGCGTGTGTGCGTGTGGCACGTGCAGGCGACGTGGTCCAAGGGCTATTGGATACGCGACATGAACCAGGAATGCTACGCAGGCCTCCACGCAGCGCTGTACCTACCAATCGGCATCGTGGCGGTGTTGGTTTTCTGCGTCGCGCCGCCGCTGGCCAACCTGGCCCTGGTGTGGCGGCACCGCGCCCGCCTGGCGCACCCCGAGGTGGCGCAGCAGTACGGCTTCCTGTACCGCCGCTACAAGTGGGTACCGGTCGCGCTTGCATTGTGCGCTCAACTGTAATGGTAGTAGTACTGGAGTGGGTAAGCCCTGCTTGGGAAGCCCTACTGATGAAGTCCTACCGAGTCAGCGCTTAGTGAGGAAGCTACTGGATGGGAAGCCAGCAGGCCTTGCCCTTTATCCATGTGTACTCCTTATCCCGGTGCGTGCCTGTCATCCTTGCATGGCTGTCACAGGCAGCAGTGGTTCTTACCGGCTGCTCAGCACCTGCTCATTATGGCTGTATGCTCTCGTCATGCCTCCCTGTCACATACAGGCAGCAGTGGTTCTTCTGGGAGGGCGTCCTGCAGGCGGAGACGCTGGCGCTGGTGGCGGCCAGCGTGTTCACGCGCACGCTCTCGCCCTACCGCCAGGTGCTGGTGTTCTTCATGGTGCTGCTGGCCATCGGCGCCATCAACACGGTCTGCGCCGCTTGGCGGCATCGCGTGCTGGTGAGCAACACACACCGCTACACTTGCTTCTAGCGCTTGGCTGGCTCTAAGGTTTTAGGATTAGGGGTGTAGGGTGTAGGGTGTAGGGTCACGTTGCGTGGCTCGAACGTAATCGGGTCAGCACCAGCTTCTGCTGTGGGGGTGGCTATGACCCGAAAGGTCACTATACATGACTATGTATGTGCTGGCTTGCCTGTATGTGGCATCGTCACACCAACGTTGTGAGCAGTGCAAGATGCTCCACATGCAGTGCCACATGCAGTGCTCGTCATACCATGCTGCTTGGTGAACACTGCTGCTTTACGCTGATGCGCGATCCTGCCAATCTGCCCGGTGCTGCATGCTTGACTTGACGCTGCTGCTGCTGCTGCTGCCGCTGCTGCTGCTGCGTGGTCCATCCATCACTGATCTCCGCTCAGGCCACGCTGGAGGGTATGTCACTGAGCGCGTTGCTGATGACGGTCGGCCTCTCGCTGCTCTTCCTGGAGGCCCCGCAGCAGCAGACCTTGCTGCGGCAGGCAAGTCCGCCGCCGCCGCGGCTACCACACCGCCACATGCACTGCCACCGCATGCACTACCGTATTCGTTCACCCAGACACGCGATATCGAGCTTGGATGCCGCTGTTCCACTGTCTGTGCAAAGCACTGCGCATGCACAGGACAGCACAGCACAGCACAGCACTCGCCTGACATGGGGACGTACTTTGGGGACATGCACCAACACAGTAGCCTGGCGCAAAAGTTGGATGCCCGCTACGGTGCGCCGCATGCGCCCAGCACGTACCCAGGCTCGCCCCACAGGCTCACGCTAGCTCATACAGCCCTGTGCTTGGGGTTCCCTTGCACCTCCTTCCCTCCGCAAGCGCTTCCCTAAAACCCTAAACCCTAAACCCTAAATCCTGAGCCTTCCTCCCTCCGCAGCGCTTCCTTGAGGCTCGGCTGCGTTCTCCACGATCATGTGTGTGTTGCACATGAACATTGCTCAGGCTGTGCCGGATGCAGTGTTGTCCTAACCCTCGCCACATCATCATCCAGTCCATGTCACTCTGACACGCCGCCTCTGGCACTGACTCAGGGCTCATCCTCCTGCGTGCCCTAAACCCTAAACCCCGAAGAACCCTAAACCCTAAACCCTTGACCCTGACATGCTTCACCCCTCTGCTTCATGCCCTACCTACTGCTCTACATACGACCTGCAGGCCTCCACGGAGGCTGTGGGCATCATCATCATCATCCTCAACGTAGCCGTGATCGCCATCCTAGTGGGTGAGTGATCGTGAACAACCCTAAACCCTAAACGTCTAAACCCAACCCCTGAACAGCCAATGCGCACAAGCCTCAACTCTGCCTCTCACACGGCTGACTTGACGCGGTATGGCGCGTGTTGTGTGTGCCATGCAAGGCTCCCTTGACGCGTTGGGACCACAGCTGTCAGCCCTGCTGTTCTGCGGGTAGGCCAGCAGCGCCTGCCTGCGCTGAGAAGCAGAAAGGAATAAGCTCATTTGAGCTCACAGCTCCGCGCACGCTCTCAATGACAACTTCAGGGGTAGGGTTTGAGGGGTACACCAGTGGCCCATGCATGTGTCATGTATGCAATGCGTGCGCCGCACCGCATGCAGGCGTGTTTGTGTGGGGCCTGCGCGAGGACATCGTCGCTGGCGCCCGCCATGTATGGGGCAAGATGCCCTGCAGGAAGCCTAGGGACAAAACCGTGACGGCCAAGCAGCAGGACGACGACCTGTGACGCTGCACGCTCCTGATGCAAATCAAGCAGCAGCTGAAGGACGCGCAGGTTGAGGAGTTGTTGCTATGACGATTATGTGGTTGTTTTACGCTGCCGCATGCATTGCTGATCTCAGAGGGCTTATCAGACAAGTCAGTACTGCTTGGCGGATGGTGGATTTGTTTTTTTTGGGGGGGAGGGTGGTTATGCCGCTTTTCACTGCACCTAATATGCGCGTGGGTTTAGCGGTTACGCGGGTACGCGATAGGTGCTTGTCTGGGTCACCTGCGCGTGCCGACCGCTTGCACGTAAAACTGCCAGGCAGGTATTTTCTCAGCCTCTTGCGTTACATCCTGCCTCCCTCCTCCTTTCCGAGTGTGCAAGACCTACAAGGGCAAGGGCAAGCAGGGCCCTATCACTGGGATGTACTGTTCAGTACTGCACATTGCCAGTGGGAAGTTCAGGGACTGGAGAAGATGGGCGAGCCATGCGCCCTACCTGTGATGTGCGGGTCAAGAGTTGCGTGCACTGTGGTAGAGATGTAGGTGTGGGTGCATTACTGCCTGCAATCGTTGCTCCAGTAGTGAACTTGGGAGGCAATGTGCGGTGCCATGCTTCCAAGGCAAAAGCGGTACATTGAATCGCGGCATTGAGGCATTCCATTGTGTGTTTTGATGCTTTCTCTGCTGCTTGGCAACTTCGACAGCAGGGAGCTCGGTTTCTTTCAACGGCATTCTTCAATCGCCCATGCGGGACTTGGTCTACATGCATGCTGCATGCATGCCCTGCTGCGACCTTGCTCGCGACCGGCAATGGACCTCCCCGGGAGCGTGTCGCCGCACGCCTGCCATCCTACAATTGAAGTGCTACCATATACGTTTTGTTTTGAGCATTCCGTGCCTGCATGCATGCATACCAAACTAGACGCACGCTCAAAAGGCGGAGCGTAGCATCATCAACACCGCCATGCTGGCGTTGCGTCACCATACCTGACTTCCCCTAAACAGGCATCGCATTGTGGATAATGCGCCTGCTCGACCAACACCGGTATGCCTTCCGGTCTTTCGCGTGTTGCTGATGTCGCAGATTACTGCAGACGGATGAGTGCGACGCGATGATTGAGAGTGCAAACGCAACATGCAAGTAGCATTGCCAATGGGCAATCACATTCAGTGTTCATGCTCCGAATAAAGCAAAGTGCCTCCTGCACTGCATTGATGGCCACATCGATGATTATGTTGCAGTGCTCAAAGGATGTGTTAAAAGCACAGCTGGCCACCACAATCACTAGTGCTAATGGTATCCAGCATCTGCAATGATTACGCCATGCAACTCGTGCTTATTTCGCACGACATTATGATGCATCCCCGCTGAACCCACCGCACCTACGGTCTAATACAGCATGCAGCGAACAGGTGCGCAAGTGCTTGTTGTGTGTGTATTGTCGTATTCCTCCGCCTCCCCTCTATGCTCGGTCAGGGTCAGGGCGCCGGGCGCATGAGGACCCTCCCCCCTGGCATTGGCACGTGTGCCCGCGTTTCGCTGCTGTCGCTGCTGTTGCTGTTTCTGGTCCACACTTTCGTGGTGCGTACGGTATGGCATTGCCGCTGCCGCTGGTACTGGCCGCGTTTGCATGCGCTGCGCTGGGCTCTGTCATTTGAGTACCGAGTACCAGCCTGCCCGGCTGACATGGACGTTATGCTAGTCCAGACGCCGTCTGTCACCACATCTTTGCCTTGAACACCACGCGTGCCTGCAACTACTACAACAGAGCTACGGAAAAAGTTAAAGTCTGCGTATCTGCCGCATGTGCCAAGCGCTGGTGCTACCGAGCGGTGTGCCTTGCATTGCGATGTGCGTGTTTTAGCGTGGTTTCCTGGTTTGTTGGGCGCACCAGCGAGGCGGGCACCTGACAGTGCACCATGCATGGAGTAGCCTGTGCGCTGGTCGTGCAGGCGTTGCTAGCTGCAGTCCAGGTTGTTGCTACGATTGCTGAACCTACCCAGCGCAAGTCCTGATGCTCTCAATGGTTGCGTGTGTGGAGGGCTCGTCACCCTCCGTGATCAACATCGCAACTCCTGCCACACGCCTGTCATCATGCTTTATGCGCTACCACATTCGTTTGTTGATCATGGCTGATTCCGGAGCTGCTAGCCACTGCTGGTGGCATGTGCATGAGCATGCTGTAGACGGACCGGCCGCCTGGTCTGGCATCCCACACCGCCAAACCTTGCATGTGCAACACACTACACTCTGAGCCTGCGGGGCCTTGTGAAATCAATTTTCAACAATGACTGCCCCCTCGCATGCATGCATGTGTGGCTTCCCTGAAGCCCCATCGAGGGCGGCCCTAAGTGCCCGCAGTGAACACGACAGCAGCATTGCCTGATGAGTAATGACCCGTCATTTGATCCACCTGCCCACTCCCCTTGATCCTCCTCACCCGCCCAGCGCTGCTTCTTTGCTGCTTGGCTCGCGCCAGCATGCATGATCAGTCACTGCTCACCTGTGCGGGAAAGCTGGCTAGAACAAGGTGTAAGTGCCTAAAGCAAACTGCCACCGGCGATCGATTGGGCTTACACTCTGCACCGATCGTCATCGCTGTCCGCCGATGGGCGTGTTGAGTGCAGGGCCGCAGGCAAGCATCGTGCATGGCTGCGGTGAATGCAGCAGCGGTGCTGGGAGGCGAGCATCGTTGCTGCAGTTGCTGCAGGTCACCACAGAAACGTGTTGCACTGGTGGCGATTAATCTTGCGATAATCAGAACAACCGATAGAGGCACAACAGAGGAGCGAGAAGCTGCATGCTCTGGCATCATGTGCAGAGA
This sequence comes from Chlamydomonas asymmetrica, assembly GCA_001662385.1. NCBI lineage: Eukaryota > Viridiplantae > Chlorophyta > Chlorophyceae > Chlamydomonadales > Chlamydomonadaceae > Chlamydomonas > Chlamydomonas asymmetrica. Next base: position 22,625 of record BDDA01000627.1, read on the forward strand.
AGTTTCAAACAAGCGTTCTATGACCAACTGAAAAGCATCAACGCGAGCCAGGGAAGCAAAATCATGTGGGGACCTTGGCCGTTCAACCAGCATGGCTCATCATTCCGTCATGTCAATGTGTTTCGCTTGCTCAGGAGTGGAAGAAGGTCCTTGGCAGCATCGCGGAGATGAAGCTGAAGCGCAGGGGGACCAGGAAGGGAAAGATGGTGTCTGCATGCGTGTGGCGGTGGGCAGGCAGCAGCAGCAGGGCACGCAGGCGAGCAGTCACATCAGGGCGGCAGGGATGCCATTCTGCAGTTCCCGCGCCATGTCAGACACCGGCTTGTGCACTGCGCAAGTCGGCCATGAGTCGTCCCAGGCATTCTGTGACACTTCGACGGTGGTCTCCAGCCCTATTGCAATGGGTGCTTTTCTTCTACTGAGCAACCTGCATCACGGCTGGGGCTTAAGGACCTCGGCATGCATGTCGTCTCGCGCGTTGTATTCATTTCAGCTTGCGGGGCAATCACCTCCCTCCCCATCCCCCCATCCCTCGCTCCCTCCCTGCTCCCTTCCCTCTCTGCCTCCCTCCCCTCCCCACCCTGCCTCACCGGTGACGATGACGTGCGCGACCACGCAGGTGGAGTGCCACCACTTGCACGCGAAGGACAGCGGCCACAGCAGCGGCGTGAACACGATGAAGAATGACCTGCAGATAGACCCACGCATGCCAGCACCAGGACAGCGATAGCTGGTGCAATGTGCCTTGCATGTGTGCATGAATTGTACCGTGTACGGGTATATGTGTGCAGTGCCTTGCACGCATGGGTCTGGGGTGACTGGGGTACAGTGATGATGTTTGCAGCTGCTAAGCTGAGCTTGGCGGCCTGCAGGGTATATGCACAAAAACATCACTTACACTCTGTGTGACTGGACACATTCGAGTCCAACCACGGTAGTTGATAGCAGACAGCGACGGTCTGGCCCTACCGTACTAGTCAGTGCGTACTAGTCCTGCATTCCGGGCAGGTTTTCCGCATGCTGGCCGCATGGGGGGTCAAGGCATGCTAATGGCCGTTGTCTGTGCTGGTCCAATGCAGCATGCCTTGCTTGGGCTGTGTCCATGCGCTGCATCATCACCTTGCAATCTCGTGGATGCTGCAGATGCTGGCGAGCACAAAGCCGACGATCGCCGCCACCGGCGTGACCGCCAGCAGGAAGGGTGTCATGATGGCCAGGTGCACCTGCGACAAGCAGACCGATTAAAACGAAGGTGAGCCCAAAGCAAGCGAAGATGAGACCAAAGGGATAAGGTCTCAAGTTGTGAGGACGCCTCCCGGCAAGCCCTGGTGCAACGGCATGGACGCGCAGGCGCAGGGGCATGCGTACACATGTGCACACGGCACACCCAATGTGCCGTCGGGAGCACACGTGGCATTCTGCTGGTAAACGGGACGGACGGCATGCACTGACCTGGCTGGATGTCGGCTGTCTGCAGCATTCCTGTATCACGCTAGCTGGCAGGGCGGCACTGTGCGCTGCTAGCCGCATACCCGGCCCCTTGCCGGCAGTAACCCATACGCCCACCCCTGACACACACGAACACTCAACACATGGGCTTCACCTGCAAACGTGCGCGGGTTGACAGACGTGATCCACTCCACACAAGCAAACTATTGCAGCGGAACTACCTGCTTCTTTTATCCTGCGATGACGTATTGACGCCGATCACGCTCACCGCATTCTTGAGGATGAGCGCGGGGATGATCAGCGGGCTGGCCACCAGCCCCGCTAGTCCGTACAGCGCAGTGGCGGGCAGCGTGGCCAGCGTGACCAGGTGCAGGACGGGCAGGTACAGCGGGGCCAGCAGCATGGCGAACACCATCTTGGAGGGTACTAGGAGGAGGGGGGAGAGGGACTTCACACCTTCAAGCCAACAACAGCGGTATTCCGATTTGTGTGTGTTTGTTGTCCCACCGAGCTACCACAAACAAAGAAGTTTAGTGCCTTGAGGATCCTCCGGTATGCTGATGGCGGTAAGTTGCTACTTGTGGTGTAAAGAGGGCAACGCTTCGCGCCTGAGTGCACAGCTGGCAGGTGCATCATCATTCACGGTCAGAGTGACGTCAAGGAAGCGGCGCGTGCAGCGGTGGGTCTGCGGGTCCCCACGTCGCCACCAGCAGAACAAATTACTGACTGACGGTCAGTGACTTGTCCAAGGCCCGACTACACTTGTGCGAAAGCTCAGGTGTCATGCCGAACCCGTTGTGCGACAGTGAATGCACCCACACACGCCATGTGCAGGCAAGGAGCACCCGGAAGGATCGGGCCAGCGCGGCTGACTTGCTCTTTGCCACACTCAGGCCACATGTATGGCCTACACGGAAGCCGCCTGCCTCGTGCTATGGTGGTGGCTGGTTGGTGCTTGACGCGCCTGCACCACCACCAGAAGCGTTCAGGCATGTCAAGCGCCAACCAGCCACCACCTGCAGGTTGCAGGCGTTTCCCCTCACCTGTGAACGCCACCATGGCTCACAGTGCACTTGTGCGTAGATCCTGGTGCTGCTGTTTATGTGTTCATGTGCATCGCACAGGCGTGAATGTGGCAGTCCACCATGCCACACTGCCTGTGTCCTCACCTGCTTGCTAAGCTAGTAGGTTGTGAGCGGACGCGGCTTGTGCAAAGTGGGGCTGCTGCTGGTGTGGCTGCTGCACAGACAATGGTAGCGGCAAGCAACTAACAAGAGCGGCTGGCGGCTGAGACTGTGAGACACAATCCTGTTGCAAGGCTTATATGGGTTGCGGGCCAGCAGATGTGTGCGGTGTGATGCGCTCGGGGCGCTGTGTGTGGCCAGGCGGAGCACCAACGATGCGACCGCCTTGGACACGGCGCGTTGGAACGGGCAACAGCCACAGGCGTCATTTCCTGCCTGGAAATGTACAGCAGTACAGTCCTACAATGCTCGAGGCAGTTGCTGGCGCGGCTGCCAGGGTCCTCTTCAGGATGCTGGCGGTTCGGAGGCGATGCCAACATAGGCATTTGAGCAAATCAACGATAGGGTGGGCAGGCCGAAAGCGGATGGTTCTCCAATGAGAATTGTTGCAAGCTTACAGATTTGCAGAGACAAACACAGGGCAGAGTGGTTGTTTCCCCGCGCTTCCGGAAGCACATCACACACACACAGCCAACTCCTCAACTGCAACAGCGATATCCTGCCTTGCGTCGGAGGCGTGCCCGGAAAAACGCATCCCGTCATTCCCGTACGTGCCACAATGCAGCATCCGTGGCAGAGCAGCAAACAACGCTGCCTGCATAGGGTGCAGCGTGCTGGTAACCTTATGTATGGCCATGCCGCGGCGGTGCCCGCAACCCAATGCCACAAGATGGGAAGGCGGCGGGTCGTGCTGCCGGGCGGTTTGCGCCCACACAGAGGGCACCAAGTTTGAGCCGAGGCTCATTGCCAGGAATGGAGTTCAGTTCCGGGCTGACAGGCATGAAGCTCGGTTTCGGGTTTACGTTCTGAGGAAGCTATCGGTGGTCCGGTGTGGACGCCAAGCGAGGCACGTTGCCGAGCAGCCACGCTGCCACAAATCAAGGATGCGGCTGGGTGGGTGCCAGGAGTTGAGTTCGGTTCCAAGGTCACAGCCAGGGAGCTCAGTTTCAGATTGCCTGCTCGGCCACTCACTGTCACGCTCACAAAACCACGCAGAAAACAAGAACACGCCTGTGCCTCACCGCATGGTGCATTGATGCCATTCTGCATGGTGTCATCCTGCATATGCGGAGAGGCTTGCTGAGTGGCTCATGCGGCTCCTATGTAGTCATAGATAGGGAAGGAGGCAACCGGGCATTGCAGCATGTGGCGCTGCACCGCTCTGCATCAGTCACGCCAACCTGCAAATTCACTGTTCGGTCGTTTGCCGCCATCATCCAGGCTGCGGTCCGGTGGCTAGTCGTCTGCTGGCTGCTCGCATTACCTTTTGGGGCCCAGTATGCCTGTGTTCCCATGCTCCGAGCGACAGCGCTTGCTGCCGTAGGTGTAAGACACTCCTCATCCTGTCGGACTCGAGGCGCCTATCCACAGAACAACCTCATATTTGTGTATTACCAAACATCGGCCATCCGCATTATTACCGCGCATACTCCGGTACAGCCGTGGCCGTCACCGCAGCATGCTGCCCACGAGCTGCATTGCGCTCTCGCTTTTTGGGCCCATCCAAAACACCTGCATGCAGCGGTGGTAAGCCCCACGTCACCCAGACACCAGAGCAGCAGCAACGCACAAGGGTTAACACAGACTGAGAGGCACACCACAACGTGTGTCACGCATGTGGGTTTGTGCAGCTGCACAGACGGTTCGTTGGCAGGTGAGGCGGTCAAGCCGCGCTGGTGCTGGGTCAGCACCAACGTTTGATGACACAGTCGGCACTCCGTAAGATGCACTCGTCAGCAGTCGTGACGGGGCGGTGGCATGGTGTTGTATGCTCAGGGCTTGGGTTAAGGGTTAGGGTGTGGGTTGAGGGTGAGTATCGGGCAGCCCTAAACCCTAAAACCCTAAAACCCTTTGGCATCAGCAGCTACGCACCTTGAGGCACGACCCGCATTGCCAGAACTCGTCCACGATCTGCCGTTCATCCAGTACAGAACACAACAGCACACAAACATAGCCTTAGCAGCAGCTTTGGCATAAACAAGATGCAGTGCTGGATGCAGTGCTGTTACCTTGTGTCACGTCTACCATCACGCTCTGTGCTTTGATAAAGTATGGACCACACTGCAAGGCAGAGGAAATGCGTGGTCAGCGTGCCTCAGCACTGCGCCAGCGTTGTGCAGTGCACCCACCTCACACGTGCTCTGGCACATATATCCTAAACCCTAAGCCCTGAGCCCTATGCCCAGACCCACCTCATAGACATGCTCCGGCACGTGCGGCCTGGCGCTCTCCCGCGGCTGCATCAGCCTGAACGCCGCCGCGTTGCAGGCGGAGCAGCGCGACAGCACGCTGTGCTGCTCAAGCCTGATGGCAGCAGCGGCCAGCACAGCGGTCAGCGACGGTTGTGGGTGGGAGGCGCAGAACACCACATCACACATCACATCACACCACACCAGGCCACATCATCACACGTAGGTATAGATAGCTTTCTGAGGTGGTCAGACGCAGGTGAGGGCCCACAGTCCAATAGAAGGACCTTGTAAAGCCCTAGTTCTTTGGAAGCATTGTCTCATTGTTTGCATCGCTGAAACGTACGCGAGAAAATAAAATTCCCCATGCTCTTAAAGGAATGAGGTCGCCCATTGTACTCTTACAGCATATGCTACGCGCTGTCTACTATGTTTACCGTGCACCGGAGCAGTGGCATGATGCCGCGAAGGCATTGACACCGCGCTGCGTGCATGACATGATGATATGGTGTGCACTTGTGCATACACAAGGGTTTTCATGGTGAGCGGCCTTGCAGGCGAGTGAGTGAGTGGGCTCGGTGGAGGGAGGGAGCTATGACTATGAGGGACCCGCCCGCCAGCCCGCCAGCCCGCCGGCGCTTAATCCAGCCGCTCAGTTCCAGCGCTCAATCCAGAGGCGCTCATGAAGTCATCAGTTCAGTTTGTCGCTCAGTGTACTTCAGTCAGTACCGCTCTTACCTTATGCCGAAATGTGCGCACACCTCCTGCAGCTGCGCCTTGGGGTCGTTGGGCTGCACCACAAACACCGCGCCAAGCACGTCCCTGCCGGCCAGTGAGCACCGTCATACACCGATTCATACAAGCAGCACAGCGATCAAGCGGCTAGCATGAGCAGCAGGCGTACCGCACGTGGCGAGCCTACACACGCACATGTGTATACTGTATGAGGCAGGTGCATATATGGCAAGGCACGGTGATGGGCAGGCGTCGCGGGTGAGCACAGCGATAGATCAAGCTCGTCAGGCAGCTCCAGCCAGCTGGCTGGCGTGCGGTAAACCCTAAACCCTGAACCCTAAACCCTATGGGTGCTCACCTGCGTGCTGCCAGCTTGAAGTCTCGCGTGAGGAACACGCGCCCCTCCGCCGCCGCAGACGCCACCAGCTGCACAGCCGCAAGCGCGTACACACGCATACACATACGCACACTCAGACACACGCTCAGGCGGCGTAGGATAAAGGCAAGAAAGAATGCGGCTGGTTTCAGGCCGGAGCACTCAGTGATGCGTGTGGTGCTGGGTCCACGGTCTATGAAGCCTACGGCTGAAGAGCAAGCGGCACAACAATATGAGGCTCTGTAGCCAATTAACGGTTGTTCAGGGTTTGGGGTTAGGGGAAGTGAGGAAGGCCTAACAGCCAGTCAAGGGTCCAGGATGGGAGGGGCAAGCCTCAAGCGAAACGAAGCCAGGCACGATACCCCCGTTCCACGCACGCATGCACCCACCTTTGCGAGTACTTCCTTGCTGGGCGACTGCGGCGGCAGCAGCGCAGCGTCCACACCTGCAGCAGCAGCAGCAGTAGGTAGGTGGGTGGGTGAGTGGCAATGGCGCAGCGCAGCGGACCACATATCCACATGTGCGAGCGCGTCGCTGCTTTATTGAAGGAACGACGCCAGACTCGGCATGACAGGTTATGCAGGCATGGCAGGCTACCTGGTGCTGCTGGTGGGGGGGGCCGCGTGCACCAGACGCTACGATCAAACGCAATGCAGAGTCCCACAAATGCAAGTCCCATAATTGTGCACACCAGTCAGGATGATGACGCCGCTGCAGCGTGTGCTTGCCAAGTTTTGCGTCGTTGCTTTCACGCCAATTCTGGCGGCGGTTTCAACCCCGCGGCGTCCACAAGGCCGGCCCTGGGCCTGTTTGCCTAGGCGGTCCAAAGTCAAGCAACACAACGCGGATGCCGTCACACGGCCGCGTGACGAACCGAGGCGTCACACACTACGCGGACCCACGGGAATTGCACTGCATAGCTCGTTGAGCGCCTCTTCCTGGCACGCACCGAGGCAGCGCAGCCAGCGGCAGAGGCGCCCCAGCATCCCGTCCAGCAGGAACTTATGGGTGGCGTTGCCCGCACCAGTAGCCGTGCACACGCCACAGCCGTCGTCGTCGTCGTCGTCGCCATCCTCCCCATGCGCTGCCGCGTCGCCAGCAGTGGCGCGATCGGAGCTGGCCGTGGCTGCAGCGAAACCGCTGGCCAGCATGCCACCTGGCGTGCTGCTTGCACCAACACTCAGTGCTGCTGCCGCTGCTGCTGCTGGTCCTGCTGATGTGCGCTCCGCCGGCCGGACGTCTTCATCCACGACATCCTCTACCCTACACACAGCGCAGCGCAGCACAGCACAGCAGGCCAGTGTGTAATAGCGGTCATCAATGGCAGTACCGCTTATGCACCAAACTCTTGGGTTATATCGTAACGGTGCGATGACCAATGGTGCAGCTTACCTGCCGGCGGTGAGCTGCACCAGCTCATCAAACGACAGCCGCAGTACGCCCCACGTCACACCCGCGCCACAGTATAACGACCCAGCATCGCCGCCACCCGCTGCTGCCGCCAGCTGCTGCTGCTCCTGCTCCTGCTGCTCCTGCTCCTGCTGACCCACGCTGCCTGCCTCCGGTGCTGAACCACCGTTGCACGCCGGTGCAGCTACGTGGTCATCCTTGGCTCCTGCTGGCGTGCTGAGGGGACCGCTAGGCATCGCCGGAGGCGCTTGCGCTTGCGGTGGTGGCGGTGGCAGGACTGATGGCGGGCCTCGCGCGGTCGCGGTCAATGGCGCTGCGGCGCCGCTGTGCATGAGGCCTCGGTCGACCAGCACACACACCTGCAGCGCACACGCGTAGCACGTACAGCACATGCAAGCGACAGTTGTTTATGTCTGCGCAATTTGCAAACCAAACCCATATTCATTGCCCGTCTATTCCAGCAGGGTGTTTCGCCTGGCACCGGGACAGGGTGGTACCCGATATTCAGTGGCGTGTATGCACTTCCGGTTCCAATGCGTATGAATGGCATCTGTGCAGCTCCATACGCTCATGTAGGAATATGGTTCAGAGCATCCAGGAAAACTACATGCAAGCAGTTGCAGTCAGAATGGCAGGCTATCAGTACGGGTGCTCGGGATAACACAGGCGGCCTGCGGCAACCGCAACCTATCAAGGTCCAAGTTCCAGGGAATCCCGCCCTCGTGCCCCTCCCGCCCGCCCCTCCTCCACCTCACCGGCTGCACGTGCCCAAAGGGCGGCAGCGTGCCGGCGGCGTACCCGTACCGCGCCTCAACCTCCTCCAGGGAGGCGGTACGTATGGCCTTGCGGGACATGCACATGGCGTTGGCCACCTGGGTGCACACGCGGCAGCAGCAGCAGCAGCGGCAGGCCATGAGGGACGCCGCCGGTAAGCATTCAGATTGCAGATCGGGGGGCATGATGCAATGTCCTGAGCACCACCGCACCAGTGTACTGACTGACTGACTTCACTGATGCGGTGGTGCAGTACCGCGGGGTGGCAGCACATTCACCGATCCAAGTCCGCCGGTTCCCATCAATCCCAGTCCAACTTGCCCACGAAACCAGGTCAGAACGTTCTCAACAACCCGGGAGCCCAGAGGCATGCCTTCCAAGTTCCAACCACGGCAGCGGCGGTAGGCTACCCCCACCCCACACACACCTTGGGCCAGGATATGCGCTTGTCGCCCCGCATCACGACCAGGTAGGGACGCCCGCCAGCAATCACCTGCGCGCGCATAACAGCATACACGCATGCGTGCGTGTGTGTGCTGTTATGAGCGCGGAAGCCGGTAACGCATTCCCACCTGGCGCACTCTGATGAATGCGTGTTCCCCGCAACGTGCACCTCTTTATAGCCTCCTTGTGTGCAGCAGGCACGAGAGATCATCAGGTGCATCCAGGAGCAACTAGGGTTAGGGTTTAAGGGTTAGGGTTTAGGGTTTATACAGAAGCATCACGGAGGCATCGTGAGGTTGCTGTGGGCTGACCAGCGCTCGCTCACCGCTAGGCTCTTGGCGACTGCGTGCAGCGGGATGCGCAACGACTCAGCGGCCTGTACTGCAGTCGCGGTAGGCCCCCCGGCACCTTGGGCACCGCTGGCGGGCTGCGGTTGGTGATACACATGCACATGCTGATGATGATGTTGATGCTGATGTTGATGCTGCTGGTCCTGGCTGTAATACTGCAACGTGTGTTGTCCGCGCTGCTGCATTTGGAGCTCATCCTGCCTTGTATTTGGCGGCTCGGCCTCGTGTGCAGGAATAGGAGAAAGCACACTGGCAGGGCTGCTGACCGGCTCAAGCTGGTCGTTGCGCTGCGGGTGCTGCGGCTGCGGGTCAGGCCGGTGCTGCGCCCGCTGAGCCTCCCGCCACGGCGCGGCCTGCGACCAGAGCACCTGTAGCTGCTGCTGCTGCTGAGGAGGAGGAGCATCGTCGGACTGTGCCTGCTGCTGCTGCTGCGGCTCGGATGCGCTCTCTTCGTCAGCACGGCCCGCGTCGTTCCGCTGGTTCCCGTTGCTGACGCCGGTGCTGCTGGTCCCTGCTGGCGCCACCGGGGTCACCGTTGCTTCTGCTGGCGCCGCTGCGGGCGGTGCGGCATCGTGCTGCGCGGTCACGATCAGGCATACGGAAGGGTCGATCCCGCACCGCTCAAACGCCGCCACCACTGCCGCCGGCAGCAGCCGAGCCGCGGAGCTGTTCCCCCGCACAGCACCGATTTTCCGAGCATCGCCGTGGTTGCTAATCCTGCTGGCCTCATCACCTAGCCCACACGCCAAGGCGGTTGGCATGGGCGAATAATTGAATGTTTTCTCAGTGCTGTCAGGTGCACGAGGTGTTGACGCGTTAGCAGTGCTGATTTGGGTCGGAGCAGGCTGACCCTGAGCTAGCGCGCTGCTGGCGGCTGGCACCCCATTTGGCGCGCCCCTGCTGCTGCCGCCACTGCCATCACCAGCATGCACGCTGTCCGATGGCGCACAAGGCAGCGCTGTTTGCACCGCCGATGCAACGACACCGCTGTGCCCCTCAGTGCCGGCAGCAACGGCCCCGCTGTTGCTGACCGGGGGCTGGCTAAAAACCAGGCGCGGGCGCGATGGGAGGATCACCAGCGGCGGTGGCGCTTCGGGGGGCGGGGCCGGTGTTGGAGCTTGAGGCGTAGGCGGGGCGCTTTGGGGGCGGTGTGGGGAGGGCGGGAGGCCTCCGGCCTGCTTGCTACACAAGGGGTCCAGGAGGGGAAAGGGGACAAGATGCCTCACTCAGAACACGCTCGATAAATGGGCGGCTAAGGGCTGCACATGGCTTGAGGGCCTTCTTCACAGTGCGCTGTAGCTGCTTGGTGCGGGTGTGGCGCGGAGGCAGGGTGCTGCGGTGCGGGCATCAGCAGGGTAGGGAAGCTGCTGCTGAAGCAGCAATGTCAATATTCGGTCTGAGGACTGCACTTGCTAGCATGCAATTTCGCCTCGTTCGTCCATTGGGGTACCACAGTATGCAGGCTCCTAAACCCTCAACCCCATGTATGGTGATGCCTGGGTCTCTTTACGGCGGGCGCCGACAATCACCCAGGTGACAACGCCCGCCTCCGCCACAACCTGGATGTCAGTGCAAGGGCACCAGGCATACCAGGACGCACGTAGAAACACATCACACAAGATATCGCACCACACGCGCACGCGCACGCGCACGCACCGAGGCCGCTGCTGCCGCTGTGTAGGTGTAGCTCTTGGTCGCCACCACGCGTTCAAACGCGGCGGCCGGCATGACCTCCTGGAACCGCGCGTACAGGCGCAGCAGCACGTGCGCGTCCTGCACGTATGCGCGCGCGAGAGAGAGTGAGCAGCAGCCCATGCACATGCGCTCACTGCTTGGCTAACGGATGCTTTTCCATGCCAGGTCAAGGGATGGTTGCATTGCCATCGAAGATCGAACTCATGAACCTGCATGTGTGGCCTACATTCCACACACCAAGCTGAGACCCATATCAAGCTTTGTGAGAATGCGGGCGCCGGAGGACATGCTGTGATGCTGACCACATCGGGGGGCAGGTGTGGCACCTGCACCCATAACACGGCTGATGTGGCTGATCCGCATCCAGGTCTTGCAGGGCTACCTGCAGGACTATTCACTGCCCAACACCTGTTTTGCGCACGTGTGTGGCTCACCTGAGCGGCGTACACCATCTGGCGCGCGCTTAGCGGCCGGTCCTCCCAGTCAGACACCTGGCAGCAAGTGACAGCAAACGCACATGGGCAAACACACATGGGCAAACACACATGGGCAAACGGACAATGCCAGCACAGAAGGGCAGCAGCAACCGATCGGGCGCAGCAAGCAAAACGACGATGCCCAACGCGCCACACCATATTGCACAGCGGTACGGCAAAGTGTCAGCGTTGCTTCCTTGATGATGCTGGGTGTTACGTCTCGCAACGTGCACGGCTCACCACCTGGAACCTTGGCTGAGCCGCTGACTCCACCGTGCCCTCAACCACACCATCCCTAATTAGGGGTGGTTCACCCATGGTCGGATCCGGACTGGATCTGCCCTGGATCCACCCCGACCGGAATGGATCCGGGATCGGCTCCGCTCCGGCCAATCAGACACCCCCAATCCATCCATATGTGAACGTAAAGCATGGATCGACTTGTCAACAATCAGGATCCTACCCAGATTCGGTCCACATGTGAAGCACCATCCCTAGCACGCGCCCGCACACCTGCATGCTCTTGTCGAGCGGCTTCCCGAGCAGCGCCTGAGCAAGCGTGGACAGCCCCGCCTGGCGCAGAACAGCAGCAAGCACAACAACGGTTCATCACCCGGTCATTACGTTTCCAAGTTGCCACAAGTTGCTGCATTCCGGCACTCTTCGGTGACAAGACCTTCATCACAATGTGCGTTGAAACAGCATGCGCTCGTGCTGATGTGGTGGGTAGCGAGTGGCAACCGAAGAGCGTGCGCATAAGCTGCTGCGTGCCGCATGCAGGGCATGATGCCGTAGTAGCTCCAGGCAGGCTCCATCACATCATTAACCAGCCCACAGCCCTCACCCTGCACTCATAAACCCTAAACCCTAAACCCTGAACCTCAACCCCACAGTCCGCAGGCCATACACGGCAGCCCGCAGCCCGCGCACCTACCTGGCGATACGAGGATGGATTCCTCCCCTGATGACATGGTATGATGCGTCATCCAACAGTCACACAGCGGGGACATTAAGTTTAGCAGCGAGCAGGGCAACAATGTAGCGTTTCAGCGCCCCATGCCACAGCCAACAGCTCAGCGCCGTACGTATGCGAGGTTGCATCAGGATGGTGAGTGCGGTGGGTGATGTGGCAGGCCGGGAAAGGAACGATCAGACAGACAAATCAAAGTGCAAGCCGTTAATGTGCATGGCCCCCATCGTGAAAAGCTGTAGGCGGAGACAGGATTGGCAGACAATATTTCAATGGTTCAACCCCGGCCACACGGCCACGGGGTCACGTGCATGACCTGGTTGTGTGAACCTGGCACGTGTGGCACCGCGCCTGAACCTGCTGATGTGCCCGCTGTACAGTCAAGGGTTTAGCATTGTAGGGTTCAGGGTTCAGGCATCAGATACACGTGCCCAGTGGCGCTGAACCCGCTGACGTGAGGTCCACCCCTGGACGGCAGGACTGGGCATCCGCATACATACATGCAGACCCCACTGCCGCTAGGCAAGAAGCACCCGGTTGCCTCTGCCCCCTGCGCCACCACGGGACCGTTGCTCCTGCCTTGTACAAACGGATGCCACCGCCATGCATTGCATTTCCCACCATCACCAGGCAACAATGACGGTATCAAGTTGCGGCTCTGCCCAGGTCAGCTACCTCACCTGGCCTCTGTTCCACTCCACCCACAACTCCTTGAGGTCCAACACGCGCGCCACTCGCCTGAAGCACGCCAGCTGCAGGACAAGCCACACACACAGCAGCAGCATGCACACTCGGTCTGTGACGCCACTGCTTCAACAAGGTGGTGGCTGCAGTGCGCTGGACGATAATGTGACAGTGATGGAAGGCTCGGAGTAAGCATAACTCTGTGGTGGCCCGCAGCATTGCGTAGGACGGTGCGGCCCAGCATGCTGGCCCTGATCATCTCCAGGGGTGTGTCGGCCTCGGCTAGACAGCTGAAACCGTTCAGTCTCAACTATGCCTGGTGGGCATGCAGACAGCAGGGTGCTACGCGGTGCTAGGCCGTGGCAGGTAGGCGGTACCTCTGACATGGGCAGTGCATTCAAGCTAAACTGGGAGGAACAACTATTTACTCTGTCACGGCCGTGAATTCCTCAAACGGACTACTTAATTGGCCGCTCGAAATCCACAAAAATAACACTGATTGGCACCCACATGTGGATATGAGGATGCGAGCTTGTGAAGGTCCCCTGCGGGGGGGGGGGGGGGAAAA
>BDDA01000627.1:39371-70941 GCA_001662385.1 Chlamydomonas asymmetrica
CGCGCCTTACTCTCTCACCTTCAGCGCCGCCACGCTGTCCACCAGCGCCACACGCTCAGGGAAGGGCAGCTCCAGGGGGAGGTAGCGGGCAGCCCGCGCAGCCGCCTGCTCCGCCAGCTGTGCTGCGCCCAGGCCCAGCGCCTCTGGCGGCAGGCCCCACGCGCGCCGGTACTCGTCCGCTAGCGCGCCCTCCTCCGCACACACCATCTGCACCGCGCGCATGTGTGTGGGCAGCGAGCCTTGTGAGGCGGGCCTTGTGCGGCTGCGGTACAAGTACGGGGCTGCTATGGATGCCGAGTGTGCAGGTGCGCACCCAGCCCACGCACCGCTACCCCAGTGCAGTCAGTGCAGTTAATGCAGTCAGTGCAGCCACACCCTCTCTCCCACTGGCCGGTCACCTCACCCCACCCGTCTCACCTCTGTGAGCAGTTGCGCCTGCAGCGCGGCATCGGTGCCCACAAAGCTCGCCGCCACGGCCCACAGCCTGCGCCCCGCCAGGCGGGCGATGGTGCGCTGCCGGTACGCGCCCTCCACATCAGGGAACTCCTGTGGGTCATCAGCCAGGCGCCCACGTACTTAGTAAGGTCACGTGGGTTTTGGATATGTTTGCAATGCATAGGATGTTTGCAGCGAGATCGCCACTGCCCTTCACACGAGGACATTGAGCACGTTGAGTATGGAAATCACGAGTGGCAGGTAGCTCCAATAAAGACCCTGGCACGATACACATGCTCAACACGGGAGCACCTCCCAGCACCTCGCTCGGACTGCGCTGCCCACCCAGAAGGCTCCCCATTCAGCCCATTCAGCAGCCCCAAGCCACGCGTAACGGCGCCCGTCGCACCAGCTCACAAGACCGCAGCCGCGGCAAATGCACATGAAGCACTGTATCAGTATGTCGCGCACTCATACCCAAGACAGCCTGCACATGTGAGCCAATACCACCCACCTGGCGTAGCCCATACGTGCGCACCGCGCGTGCCGCCGCCTTGAGGCGGTCTGCTGCAATGGCCGCCTCCACGTACGCAATCTGCAGGCGGCACAACACGTGAATGCACGCCGCATGCGCGGCCGGGTGCCACATGAGATACCGATATACGCCATCAAGGGATTGTGGCCAAAACGCATGCCAGGCAGGATACTGTTCAGGTGTGCAACGCCACAGCGCATCTCGCGTGCTGATGTGCTTGCATGTACTAGCGTCACACTACCCAATAAGATACAGTCTGCACGGCATGCGGGCTTGTATCCACTCAGCGTGTGCGTGAACACAAGGGATGGTGCATGGTAGTGAAGTACCGGTAGTGTTGCAAGCCTAATTTCGTGAGCGATTGTGCCGTCATGTGTCCTGCTGGTCCTGCTGATGGGACATTCAGCAAACCTCAAACCGGACCAGGCCATTGCACGTGTGCATGGCAGACGCAACCCCATGCGCTGTGCAAACGGACACCAACGCTTGGAACTCAGAAGTGCCCCAGGCAGGTGCTGGCGTTGAAACCTGCTGCATGGCGATTTTGCCTCAGCTTACGCGTCTACAAGGCGTCACGCGGACCCTTTCCCAGCCCTCTCCGCCCCCTCGCCGCCCACACGGACCTATTTACCCCCTCCGTCGTTCCTCCTCTTCACAGCCTCCCGCCCGTGCACCCCTGACGTATGTGTGCCGCCCACCACACCCGCAAAGTGGCTCACCTGGTCATCTTTCGACAGGCTTGCCGCCCACCTCTCCGCCAGCGCCTCCTGGCCCTCCGACAACAACGTGCTCAGCGCACTGACGCGGTCCAGGCCTTCAGACAGGCCCTGGCAATCACGTAAACGTGGGGGCACGATGCAGTCATGGCGTTAAACAAGCAACCGTGCAGGATTGAACAGCATACAGCTTTGTAAGGAAACACTGTAAGCACAACCTGTCTGCAGTGCGGGCAGAAGCACATAGACACAACAGTGGATTTCCACGCAACCGGCTCGATTGCCCATCAGCGTGTGAGCTGAGTCAGCCCAACGCACTAGACGTACAGCGTACAAGCCGCCAGATTTCGCAGTTGAACGCACCAGTGGGTCATCCCCCGCCCAGCATCGCGCTGGTGGGTGCGAATGATGGCTAACAAGCACACCACACCCGCCACACCACACCCGTCAAACCCGCATGCCACACCCTTACACCTGCACGTGCCGCGCGCTGCCGCTGCCGCTCACCTCGAAGTGCATGGCCAGGCCTACTGCGGGCGTGTATGTGTCGCGGTCTGTCAGCAGCGCCTGCACCGCCCCCACCAGCGCCTCCCAGTCAGGCACCTGCGGCCTGCGCACCACAGCATGGGGGGGGGATACCATTACAGGGGGATACCATCACAGGGGGACACCATCACAGGGGGATACCATCACAGGGGGACACCATCACAGGGGGACACCATCACAGGGGGATACCATTACAGGGGGATACCATGACAGGGGGATACCATCACAGGGGGATACCATTACAGAGGGATACCATCACAGGGGGATACCATTACAGGGGGATACCATCACAGGGTGGGGGGGGATGCACAAGGCAGTCATGATCACGGTGCTGTGAGGTCCACCAAAGCAAGGGCCCGTAAGTGTGTTGCTGTGCTTGCGGCTGAAAGCAGCCGGAACGACTGGGATGGCCACCGACGTGCACCGGACAGGCGCCACGCACTCACTTCCCCAGCGCAAACACCTGCGCCACCTTCAGGGCCAGCTTGGGCCGGCTCAGCAGCACCTCGGGCGCCCCTGCTGCTGCCTCCTCCTCCTCGCCAGCAGGCTGCTGCTGCAGGCCCTGTTGCTGCGTATTCTGTGGCGATGGATCAGAATGTTCTGACTGCGTCGTCACCAGCAATGCCGACGCTTGTGCTGCGTTAGGTGCGGGCGGTGCTGAGGCGGAAGCAAGGGGTGACACGGGTGCGAGGCCGCAGCAGCGCCAGAAGAGGCCGGATGCCGGTCCGGCCACAGCCTCTAATACGCCTGCGATGCAGGAATGCCATTGTCCTGATTACCAGTTCCTTTAAGTTGCCGATCAGTGTGTGAACATCAGCAAAGCGTGCATGGTGACACGGTGACAGGGTGGGGGCGCGGGAAGCTACGGGCAGATTGCTGGGCACATTGCCTGCAGCATGTTCGCATTGTAGGTTTGGAGGGTTGTACCGCAAGGCTGCAAGGCGGCGATGGTGACGCTTGTGGCGCGCAGCGAGTTGCGGGTGATGTGCATGCAGCGGAAGGTGGGAGCGCGGGGGGGGGTGAGTGAGTGGGTATGCGGGCGGCGAGGGCGGAGCCAGCCCGGGCCAACATCACCCACGCGGACCCAGGACACATCAATAGGCCATACATGCTTGCAAGGCATGCCGTGCAGCTAACAAAGAACGATTATGACAAGTTATGCAAGCAGGCTTTGCGCTGCTGCAACAGGCTGTTTGACTTTAGCCTCACTGCAGCCATGCCACCTCAATGCACTACCATGTACCAGCCGCTGGGTATGCACGTCGGCTCGCGCGCTCCGTCACGATGCATGCACAGGGCACGCCACCACGAGCCGGAGGCAGCCATCCAGGTGCGCCACACTGACAGGCCTCCCATGCGCACCGCGCACGCACCTGCATTCAGCGCTCCCCGCGGCACCGACTCCAGCAGCAAATGGCCCACAGCCGGGCCCCAGCGGACAGCCGCCTGCTGCTGCACCTGCTGCGGTTCCACCTGCTGCGGTTCCACCTGCTGCTGCTGCTCCTGCTGTGTTTGTTCCTGCTGCTGCGCGGCAGGCGCTGCCGTTGCTGCTGATGCTGCGTCGCACTGCAGCTGCAGGTCTAAGCACCTCAGCACAAAGAGCAGGCCCGCCTGTGGCAGACATCGGCATGCGAGTATCGCAGGGGGGGCGAGCGTGGAGGGGTCAAGCCAAGGGTTTAGGGTTTAGGGTCTAGGGTTTAGGGTCTAGGGTTTAGGGTCTAGGGTTTAGGGCTTCCACAGCGCGCGGGTCGTGGGCCGTTGGTGATGCACCATGCACACACGCAAGCCAGCGACCCG
This sequence comes from Chlamydomonas asymmetrica, assembly GCA_001662385.1. Classification (NCBI taxonomy): domain Eukaryota; kingdom Viridiplantae; phylum Chlorophyta; class Chlorophyceae; order Chlamydomonadales; family Chlamydomonadaceae; genus Chlamydomonas; species Chlamydomonas asymmetrica. The sequence goes on from BDDA01000627.1 coordinate 43,401, forward strand.
TCGATTCACCGCCTCGTAAGGAATCGTTCAGTGACTGCTTGTAGTGTGCAAGTGGACGGTGCATGCCATGACGTCCCATACACGACTCGTAAGCGGGCAGCGCATGCCATGACATTCTAAATCGGACTCTAGGTCCGACTTTAAGCCCTCCCTTGCCCACGCTCGCGTGCATGCGCATGCGCCGGTAAGCAGCAAAGCCCAGGGCGCAGCCTCACCTGTGTGGCTGGCAGGTCAGCTGGCTCAGCAAACAGCGTGTTGGTGATCTCCACCTGCAGCACCCTGCGTGTGGGTCAAGCATCGCATGCAAACACGTTGGGGCTGTAAGGGCAGTGCTGTGAGGGATAAATGTCAGGCTGGGAAGTGCCATGGACGTCTGAGTGAGTGCACGTTGGGGTGAGTGCACGTCTGGCATCTTGCAGGCGCAGCTGCTGAGTGGCGAACCTGACACTCACAGTGGAGCCAGGCAGCGGTCAAGTGCAACAGGTGTGCCCCTCCAGGAGCAGTGCATGGGGAAGCGCAGCCAGGCCAGGTGTACGCGGCACCGTCAGGCCAAGCAGGCACGCTTCAAGCTAGCGCGGTGCAATAAGCCAGGCAGAGCGACCGTAATACGTAGGTACGCGTACTACGCTCACCGATACATGCCCCCTCCGATGGTCTGCAGGTCTGCCTGAAGGACATCCAGGAACAAACATAGGTCGTCCCGCTCAAACGCTGAGCGCAGTTCGGTGGCTGAACGAGCGCCAGTGACTGCCCCAGTGCTTGCTGCTGGCGCCTGTGAGCGTGCCACCATCCTGTCAGGCAACGCGTTGCTTGGTGGAGGTGCACACCCACTGTCTAACTCCTGGCCTAGACGCGGTGCTGCGTCCTGTGTGTCGTTCGTCGCGTGTGCTTGCGGCCCGCCAACTGCCGACCTGGCACAACGCAGCCCTTTCCCTGCTGCAGGCAGACCGCGCGGAGGGGCGTGCTTTCCTTGGCAAAACACACACGCATACCCAGCTGTCCGCACAGTGTTCAGGCGCGTTCCTGCTGTGGGTAAAGTTCCTGACGTGGCGGTCAAGCTGCGACCCCACGAAGATCGCACTATGCCACTGCAAATACTGGGAGCTGTCACACCCAGCACCTGAAAACAGTTTACGGCTGCTGTGTAAGTTATTGAGGCTCTGGGAGCTGCCGCTGCTAAAACTGTCGGCGGATCAGCGCTGCCCCAGGGCCTTCTTGGGCGACAGAGCGTGCCAGGCGCAGGCAGGAGCATACAGCGCCACAGCATCCAGCGCATGCATTCACGTTCACCACAGCAGCAGGGACGTAGTGTGCGTCACCCCAGTCGGTTGCGTGGGCACGCCTGCTACATGGGAAAAGTCTGAAACTTGTGACAGTGCAAACACGGAGCTATAATTATGACGTGTAATGGTAATCCAGGCAGCCTTGAGGGGTTCCTCCATGGCAGCACCCTGCACAAGTCCAATCAAGTCCGCAACACCTTCAGCATTCCTCGAAACCACACTGCAAGCTGTTCGGCAACACACATCAATGGCAAGTATGTACAGAGTGGTGCCTATTAGGAGCCTTATTCTAGGTGGTTGCTCTTGACTAGCTACGCTCTCTTGCCTGCTTGCACGCTTGCTTGGACCGACCGGTGTGACTTTGCAACCTGGCTGGGCAAGCCATGCAGCGCCACCAACAGGTCAGCATAGCAGGAGATGACGAGCCTGGAGCAGATGTGGAGGCATCCACAAAGCGGCATGGCAGGGTGAAACAGTCACACCACCCACACCACCCACAGCAGCACCAGAGTTATTATCCAGTGGTGCTGACCGGCGCCCTCCTGGTGGTTTTCAGCCTTGGGTGAGAATCTGCTTGCCTGTTGAAGGTTGAATCAAGCTTTTGGGTTTGTCGTCGGGTAACGCCATTCGGGGGGCGTGGTTGGACTGCGTGTTTCCTGTGCTTGATGGTGCCCTGGTGCCTGGTGGCGCTTGGGTATTGGCCTGCAGAGGATGGCTGTACAGCAAGCTCCGCAACAAGATGTCTGGAGGGGACCGCCCTGCAGGAGCAACGGAGCATGTGGTACGGCGTTACCACCAAACTCGCAAATCGCACCGCTTGCACAACCATTATTCAAGTCCGATGGTGTCGCTTTGCTTTCCTTCTCACTCAAGGCCTATTGCCTGTGTCAATTTGCATACACGCAGAACTTGCTTGCGCTTCAGTTGTCCCAGCGGGCTGAGGTGCACAAGGTGCGTTGTCGAGGACAGCCGCATGTTCTTCTCTCTTTGCACGCAAATAGTGTCACACTTCATGCCCATGCAGCGCTTGGTCTTAAGAAATTCAGTCTTTCATGGCACTTGCCCTAGCTGCATTTTGGCATCTGATGATGGTGGCACACGGTTTGCGCCTTCATACACCACCTTCTAACAAACCTTCTAACAACACTCGCCTGCTTGAGTCACTGTGTTTGCAGGAGCACAACGGACTGCACCAGCACCTCGATGCCGCTAAGAGCATATCCGGTGTGCATGCACCCGTTCACGCGCCGACAGCCGGAACGCCCCTGCCAAAGGCGAGTCGCTTGCAAGCGTGGCGTTCGGGACCGGTGTATCCAGCTTGGTGTCACTTTAGGGCTTGACAGCATGCCCCACATCCGCTCTGGCATCACTTAGCTGGCATAGTGGCATGCTTTTGCTTTTGTGGACTGAACCGCTTTTGGGTGATGCGAAATTGCGAATGCGCCTTGCTGGTGCTGCCAAGCAACGGAAGGCTTTGACAGCATTTCATGCTGGCCCTGTCATGATCTGTAGGCTGCTCTTGACCTGATTGCTCTCTACGGTCGCATGGCGGACGAATTCAAACGGGACAACCTGAATACACATGCAATCCAGGTGCGTTTTTCTGGGTGACACCAAACGCGTAAAACACGCCACGCACGCAACACGAACGCACATGTGCGCAACAGCTTGACACTGCGGTTGATGAATTGGCGTTGACCCCACCCCAACGCCCCAGCTCTGCCTGCATGTGCGATGCCTGCACCGAATTCTCTCGCAGGGGATGGCGCCATGGTTCCACGGCCTGGACAAGCCAGAGGATACGCCCTGGCCCAAAAAGTATAGCGGTACGTTTGCCGTGTACGTATTGCGGTACTGCCGGGACGTGACAAGTGATGTATATGCATCACGCGATGTTGCGATGAGTGCAGTGAAGCATGTGCATTGATGCGCGTTCGTCGACACAGCCGCCTGTACAGACGTACAACATGCAGCTCTGCCTGCGACTGGCCGTTAGGCACACGCTAGCAACACACACCCTGCACTGCCGATTTATACCTCACCTGTGCGGTGCTTCTTGAGCGACACTGCTTGCACCGTGTGCCAATATAGTCACAGAAGGGCACGCAACCATGCAACATGCAACCCGCCCGCCTGCCCGTGTGTGTGAGCGCTGCGCAGAGTTCCCTGAGCCGCTGCCGCCCAACGCGGTGCGCATCCTGGCGATTCCCCTGGAGTACAGCCCCGAGCTCACGGCGGCGGCGGCGGCGGCGGCGCGCAGCATCCTGCAGCTGCTGCCCACCTCGGCAAAGGTGCGAGGGAGGTGAGGGGCCGGGCAGTGTGCAGACGCGTGGGCACAGAAAGTGCACCTGACAATGGCAGGGTGTCTGGGCTGATCTGGCGCCTGCTGTATCGAGTGTGTGCATGGCTGGCACGTAGGTTGAGGGCTGCTGCATACCGGCATCAGCTTACGTATTCGCAGCATGCTGTTGTAATCCTTTCGTGCGCACCTGGCCTGCTAGCCCGCCCCAAGCCCAGGGCCGCCGTTATAGCCGAAGTCAAGGCCGTCAAAGCCGTCAAAGCTGTCAAAGCGGGCTGGCAGCGGTGTCCTCACTTGGCAGGGTCAAATGCAGGGCCCGGGCGTGGCAGGCTGGTTGGCTCTGCGGCTTGAGGCCCGACGGAACTGCGCTTGGGCAGGAGGGCGCTAGCACTCATCGTGCTGTGCAGTCTTTCCGTCTCTAGCGTACCGTATGTTGGTCTTGCTCTTGACACTCGCCCAGCCAGCCAAAGGCCTAGGTCTGGGGCGAGGGCGGCCCTCATGAGGGGCTCAAAGGCACTCACACATGCATTCAAGGGAGCAGCTATGGGAATGAATCACGTGCTCAACCGCATGCCGCCCCTCGCCCCTCCGCTGCCCGCAGGTGTTTGCCAACCAGCGCTCCCACTACCACTGCACCATGTTCCACACCTCCCAGCCCACCGACCCGCGCCCCCGCGCGATGGACCCCGACGGTGGCGTGCCCGCTACCGCCGCCGACGCAGATGGCGCGCCGGCCGCCTTACCGGCCGCGTTGCCAGCGCCGCACTTGCGTCGCGGTCCCAGCGCAGAGGACCTACGTGAAGAGGGGGAGCTCATGCGGGGGGTGATGGCCTCGGTGGCGCCGCCGCTGCTCAAGGTGAGCGAGGCGCTGCTGCTCCTGGCTTGCAAGGACCGCAATTTCACAATGCAGCTTGTGTCTAGGGGTGATTTGTTTAGGGTTATTTTGCGGATGTAGGGTGCAGGGGTTGCGGCTGGTTAAGTGCCGGTATACGGTGGAGCCAACTGTTGGATGCTGCAGTGCACTGGAGTTGTGCATGCCAAACACTGTCAGGAGTTACACGTTGTGTGTATCGCCGGGCCGCCATACACTCTATGCCTGCACACCGTCAATCCCCATGCCTATCCTGTGTGCACCCGCATGAATCAAATGCCGCCGCCGCCGCCACCACCATTGAGTCAAGACTCTGGTGGCTGCTAGGTGTGGGGCTGAGCCTCAGGCTGTACGTCCCCGTGTAACACCTCTCTCTCTGTCTCTCTGCCGTTCAGGTGGACCGGGTGCTGTTTGCGTCCAGCGGCACGCTGCTGCTCACGTGGGTGGACGTGAGCGACCATGTGGCTGAGCTCAGGCGCAGGGCACGGCAGGCATTCCCTGGAGCGTCCACCAAGCAGGTGCGGCGACCCGCCACTGCCAGTGCACTCTGTTGTCTGGGCGGTGCTGCCCACACGGCAGCGCTCACCAGAGCGGCGTGGTGTGCTTTGTTTCTGGAGGGTGGGAGTGTTATGCCAGGGGCGGGGCGGTAGGTAGTTAAGGGGGGGCACGTCTACGCTTGTTTGGGCGTGCATCCTGTTTTTCCTGAGCTGCTCAGCACCTGCGGCTGCAGCAGCTACAGGGAGGGAGAGTGCAGAGGATGTAATCTGGTGGAGGTGCAGCGGTGCTGGCTGTGCCACTCGCGACGCAGCGCAAGTTCGCAACTCGACGCAATGCTCTTTCCACAATGACGAGGCGCTCCACGGCGATCTCGAATGCATGCGTCGCAGGACCCCATGCACCATGCCCACGGCTCATTATGCGGTACAACTGCCGCTTGTACCGCCTGCACAGCTCCCAACGTTTCCTGGCCCTCACACATGCTGCACCCTCACCCATGCTGCACCCCTCCCCGCTTGCTTGTGCTGTCTGCCTGCCTCACACATGGATGTGCTCACGCTCACGCGTAGGCGGGCATCATCCACACCACGCTGCTGCGCGTGCTCAACCCTGAGAAGCTGCCGCAGAGCACCGTGGACAAGATCGTGGCCAAGTGAGCGTCGCGTTGCGGGTAACATACGTTGGTACACAGCAAACCCACAGCGAAGGCTGGGTGTGTGTGGATGGGCACTGGGCAGACCGTCGATGAGCTGGGCGCAGCGGAAGCAAGCAATTACTGACGACTTCATGAGCAAGGGAATGTACCGCAGCGCTACCTGCAAGTGACGGAGTCGGCAGGCAGTGCACTGCAGCATCTGCAGTGTACCGCCGCGGTCAGTGTACCGCGCGCGGTGCCTCTGCCATCCTCTGAACCTTGCATTGTAAATGTGTCATGCGTGCAGGTGTGATGAGTTCACGGAGCGCCTGAACGGCCAGGCGTACCGCCCGTACGGCGCGTGGTTCGTACGGGAGCACGAGTTCTCCACCATCGTGGGCGATAAGGCGACCTACCCCTTTAAGCAGCCAGCAGGCCTGGTGGTGCGGGATGATGACACGCTGCCGGCTGGCGCTGCCGATGCCAAATCCCGGGGCCAGCCGCTGCAGCAGAAGCAGCAGGTGGTGGACCAAGCACGGCTGGCGGCCGCTGCAAACGGCACACGCTGAAGTAATGTATCGCCTTGCTTGAGTGTGTCAAAGCGTGCATGAGGGTTTGCGTGCGACTGGTGAAGGTGCTGACTGCCCCGTTGCCCAGAACAAGGTCACGTTCACTTCACAGCCCAGCGGGGTTACCAAATGGACACGTCATCGCCGCCGACGACACTCTTTTGTGTACACAAAGCCCTTGAACGTATCTTCTTGTGTTGCGGAGGGAGAAGCAGAACAGCGTTGTGATCCACATGTATTCACACAGGAGTTCATAGTTTGTGCTTGCCCTGCACGGAGCACAATGCTGCAAACGCAGCCTGATGTGGCCGCTTCGTCGGCCTTGCCCTGGCAACAGGGCTTGGTATGGCTGCTGCATTACCTGTTCTATCACATAGCACGTGGGGACGTGCCAGCAGTTTTCAGCCAGCCGTGCTTCACACTCGAGCGTGGCTGAAGACTACATGACAGAGCAGTGCCTGCCATGGACCGCACCTAGGCGCCGCAATATTAACAGCTTGTTTGGGTCAGCAGACAAGTGCACCAGAGGGGGTTGAACGTTCGTGAGCGAGGACCTAGCCGTCCTCTTGCATGTTCGGTTTGAAGGGCGCAATACCAAGCTGCTATCCTGCACACTGGCAGCCTTTGGTTTGCAGACTCTGCAGCAGTGTGTGGCTTGACCTGCAACTCATTATGTGCTTGCGTCTGAGGGCTGCTGGCGCCCAGGCCAGTGCCCTACTAATCTACTACCCTCCTCCAATGTGTGCAAGCCCCACGCGAGCTGGCACTTAGCAGTTGTGCTAAGCATTTGTGGACTGAGCCTGCGAATCCTGTCGGCTACACAAGGTTGGGCACATCAACTTCCCTTTGTGCAAAGTGCAACACTTACGTCACTCGTCGTCCTGCTATGGCTCCGGCCTTCTCGTCCATCATTTGCGGGACCACTCTTGACACTTAATGGCTGTTGGGCAAAGCCAGCAGCCCCTGCTCCTAGCGCAGGTTCATCACAACGGCTCATAAAGCTGTAGCGAAATATGACCCTGGCTGGGTCAGCGTAAGCAGCAGCAGGATGCGCAGAAAAGCGAGACCAGCAACGGGCAATGGCCTTGCAAAACGCGAGAGGGAGAACAGCTTCTTGGGAACACGTGCTGTGGATGACATACAACTGCTCAATACAAACCTTATGCGTGGCAAGCTTGTTGGAATGGTCTCTGCCGCCCGCTGGGCTCTCAACGCACCTGCAGCATGCCAAGTCACGGGGTGCTCACCGTTGACTACACGCCTCGGCTGATTTGCACGCTGCTCCCACTATGCGTTGGCAGGCCGTGCTGCATATTGCACTGCACGCCCACGGTTGGTTGTTGATTGTTGCCTATGTGAACAGTGTTGGTTTTGATGCGGTCACGGCCTCACACACGTGTGCGTGTGGCGGGCGGTCAAGGCTGTTGACGAGGCCACACCAGAACCGTCACACCCAAGGCGCTTTCCATGGTCCCTGAGGTATATACGGTATTGCTGATGGCCTTGAGCAGGTTGATCGGGGGATCAGAAGGATGTGGACGAGGTTGACGGTTTTGGGGCCTTCGCGGACAGTCCAAATTGCAAATCCAGCGCTCTATATGGGGCGTCGCCGAAAACCCAAGCCAAGCGCAAACCATGAACGAACCGTCTTCAAAGTTATCGCGCGCTAACAACTTCTCGACATATCTATATGTAGCCGACGCCGCAACGGCAATGGTCAGCAGGCCTGCTGTGAGACCAAAGGAGGATGGACACATTTGGGTACTGAGCTGCGGACCGTCAAGCATGCTTCTTCTGCAGGTAAGCTTCTTCTCTTTGGGTTAAACATTGCCAGTCTGTCTGGTACTGTAAGAAACAGAGAGGGCAAGTCTGGCGGTCCGGGCAGTCACCGTCTCAATCCCCGCCCGACGACGTTGTGGTCAGCCACTGACAGGCCCACCCCCCAGCAAGATTGGGCTGTCAGCCAAGCTTAATCTGCCAAACGAGCTCAGGGAGCAGCTGACAAGTTCTGTGTACAGAATTGCTTGATGCACGTACAGTAAACATGTCCGGCCCAAAACAATTGTTTATGGCGATTGTCGTGCAGTGCTGAGGACATCAAAGCAGGCCTTGCCACATTATACAATAGCGAATACCTTGCTTGCTTAAAGGCTTTGGCTGCTGGCAGCCAGGTCCGACGACCGGTCTGGCATGGGCCCCACGGAAGGCGGGCTGCAGTGCACCCCTACATACCAGCAATTGCGCAGGACCTGGCTCACCACATTTAAGTGCCAGGCGAAATTCACAAGCCTGATAGTCTCTCCTATAATAGCTTCCAGGTTTTCTGGGGCGCCTTGGTACTCTGCAGTTGAAATGCTGGGTGTGTTACTCGCCCATCCCACAAGGCGCACACAGGCGCACTGGCGTGCCCGAGCTGTGTGCAACTCACAGGGTGCGGAAGGCGTAGTGAGGCAGTTCAAGAAGCGGTTTGCCCTGTTCCTTACCCTTTGAACTACAAGTTTTGCCCAAATTAGAGGCGTACTGCGGCCTGCCACACATACACTTGTTTTTCACTACGGAGCGCCAACGGCACGCCACCTGTTGGACCCTCGGCTGAGTGTGCGCCTTCTGGACACCTGTTGCCACTGTTGCACTCTTGTCGCTGCCCCTCGGTGCCCTGTTGATTTGAGCACGTGGACGGAGCGTAGCAAACGCTCCCGCTCCACACTTTGTGGCTGAAAAGAATGAACATCCGAAACGAATGTTGTGTATGGGTTTCTAAACTGGCACTCGCTTGCTTCATTGTGCTTTGTGTGAATATTTGCAGGCTGTTCTTCAGCTGCACTGAGTCCACCCGCTTGACGTCCTACGGAAAGCTCAGTGTTGAATGCAGGACGTGGGTGGTTCCAAGCAGAAACCCGCAGTCGACCCAGAAGGATCACTGCAAGCGCAGGAGGACCTGCTTGTGATTCCAGACCGTCACGGGCTGTACAGCATCCAGCCCTGCAAGTGCAAGGTGCAGGGGTGCAACACGCTCATTCCGCTCGCCAAAAAGGCGTCCTATCACAAAGTGCGCCTGTGCGCAGCGCACCGCTGTGCGCCAAGGCTGCTCATCAATGGCAAAGAGATGCGGATGTGTGCGCAGTGCGGCAAGCTGCACAGCGTGGAAGACTTTGACGGCGAGCGCAGGTGAGCCTCATGGCAGCAGTGGGTACCTGGGCGCGTATTAGGCGCGTTGTGACGCACTACACGCACGGTCTGTAGGCCAGTCTGTGTGCATGGCCGGTTGGCCACACACACTATGAACTTCCCACAAGCGTCCGCACCTGCACACACGCACCTGCACAGGTGGACGCGCGAGCACGCGCAGGACCCACCCCCCTTGCACACATCCACACACAACCTTGTCACGACCATGTCCACCATGCTGTGCTGTGCTATGCTGTGCTGTGCTGTGCTGTGCTGTTCAAGCTGTTTATCAAATTCCGCTGCCTATACTGGACGCTCAGGCACTCACAGTGCTCTTTCCCATCGCTGCACGGGCTCTGGTCCGCGTTTTTGGACAGCCGCTTATGCATGCATCCGCACTCACAAGCACACACACGTAAGCACACAAGGGCAATCACCAAGGTAAGCAGTTGCAAACGCGTCGATAATATTGATGCGTGTCCTGCACGCCGCCTGTCCATTTGGTATATGCTTGCAGGACTGGCAGGAAATGCCTGCGTGACCACGCGAGCGGCCGCATCAAGCGCGAGAGCCTGAAAAAGGTCGCAGCGCACCCCCTGGACGCGCTCCTGGCTCCCGCCAGCACCAGAGGTGGCGGTGACGTCCTCGGCGTCACCGGGGCGGCCGCCGCCCCGCCGCCTCTGCGCAGCGGCGGCAAGAAGCGCAGGCCGCAAGCAGGCAGGCGCAAACCCGCCGCCACCACCGCAACCACCACCACCGCCTCAACAACAACAACCGCCACCACGTCCGGCGATTGTTCGGATGACGGCCGGGAGCCCTCCAGCACTCTCTCTCAGACCGCCTCTGATCATGCCCGAGGGCCAGCCTCGGGTGGCTTGGTGTCTTCAACATCGCAGGCTGAGCAAGCGCCCCCATACACCCTCCCTGCTGCCGCAGCTTTGACGCTGCCCGCAGCAGTGCCGCTGCCGGGAACGGCGGCGCAGGCGACCGCAGCAGCGCACACGCGCTTGCCTTTCACGGCCTGCCAGGTGCCTGCAGTCCTGCAGCCGGGCGCGTCTCTTCAGGGTGCGAGCAGCGGCGGGGGACCTTACGTGCCGACCGCCCCATCCACATCCCGCCACGCCCCGCCGCTGCTGCTGCCCTCAGCGTCCGCGCCGCATCCCCTCACAGCGCTGTCGCCCGGGGCGCCCCGGCAGCAGCCCAAGCACCGCCTCCGGCCGTCGTTCATCCGGCACGCAACCGAGGTCGACGCAACCCTGGCCGCCTTTGGTTTCAACCTGGATAGCGGCACGGAGTCCTGCGGCAGCCCCGGGACCAGGCCGGAAGCTCTACCAATCGGCGAGGGTCTCATGGTCGGGAATGGGAACGCGGGCATAGCGAGTGGCGGTGGTGCCAGGCTGCTGCGCACTTCTCTGAGCTGCGACGGTGGCATGGGCGTGCACCGGCAGCTGCTGCGGCAGCACCTGCAGCAGCGCCTGCAGGCGCAGCAGCAGCAGCAGCTGCTGCAGCTGCCTGAGCTGTACGAGCCCCATCACAAGCGCCGCTGCAGCTCGCCCTCCTCGTTCCAGCCGCAGCAGCAGCCGAAATCCTACGCCTCCACCCCCCCCTCCCACCCCTCGCACTCCCCCCTGCCCACCAACAACGCGGGATCCCCGGTGGTGTCCTCCAGCGGCCTTGCCCCCGTCGTTCCATCCGTTGCCGCCCCGAACAACAATCCGAATAACACCTACAGCACCGACAACAGTTTCAACAGCAGCGGCAGCGGCGTGATGGACGCGTTCCGAACCACGGGCCCGGTAGGCAGGCCGGTCAGCCTCCGGAGCGGCGGCGGGCAGCAGGTGCCGAGGCGCATGGGCAGGTTCAGCAGCATGGGTAACCCCGGGAGCCTCAGTAACCTCAGCGTCGACGGCGGAGGTTACGCTGGCGGCGACGGCGTGTCGCCTGGTGGTGAGGCGGTTACAGGCGGGGGCTTGCTAGGCGTCACGTCGTGGGGGCTCCCGATGCGGCAGCACAGGGCGCAGCAGTACGGCCAGCAGCAGCAGCAGCAGCAGCGCCTTGGCAGCAGCAGCAGCCTGCCGCTGGCGCTGCATCAGCAGCTGCCTGCTGCCTTTAAGCGATACGCTCAAGAGGAGGCCATGCCTGATCAGCGAACCAGCAGCGGGGGCGAAGGCAGCAGCAGTATCCAGCAGCTCCCGGCCCTGCAGGTGAAGCAAGCCCGCGGAGCACCCCCCGCGGCTAACTGCGACCAGCAGGCCAACGCAGCTCCTGCTACCGCTGTGGGATACGGCACTGGAGTGATCAGCGCTGCCGACATCATCAGCATGGGCATTCTCGAAGATTTTGATCTTGGCATGGATTTTGACGAAATGACGGATGAAATGGATCGGGTGCTGGCAGCTACGGACCCTTTCCCGCCGTTGCTGCCGCACCAGCAGCAGAGTACGTACCTGCAGCAGTGGCAGTACCTACGGCAGCCCCCGCTGCAGCAGCCGGAGCGAGACCGCCGGCGCAGCAGCCCCGCGGGCCTCAAGGCGGACCCTACCACTGCTAGTGCTTGTGACGATGATGCTGGCGACACCTTGCAGCCCCTAAGCGACCTGCTTGTTCGGAGGCACAGCCTGCCGTGCTTTGCCTCTGGTCCGGCCTGCGCGCTGCCCTCTGCCGCCTCTGCCCTGGCAGGCCTTGGCCAGCCGCGCACCTCGATGCCGCTGCCGCTGACGGCAGCAGCAGCAGCAGCCTTCGCTTCAGCGCTGCTGGCGGGCATGGGGGGACATGCGGCGGGCGGCAGCAGCACGGCCCTGGACGCGGCGGCAGCACGCGCAGGGACAGGCACCCGCAGCAGCAGCGCGCAACAGCTGGACGGCGTTGCTATTGCGGCCAGCAGCGGTCAGGGCAGCCCCGGTTCTGCGTCTGCTGGCGCTGCCGCCTCCAACTGTGACGACGGCGATGGCGACTCTCACATGGAGGATGTGTTGCGCTGATGTCAGCGCTGATGTCAGCGCCTGCCATTCAGGCCCTCGCAGCGTTGAATAATCCTTGCAGCGCCACGTTGGTGCCCCCATGGTGACGTGATGCGCTGCAACACAATAGTGCACACCTCCCCGGTGTTGCCCCTCCGCGTACAACCCCCTGTGCCCCCACAACCTCGAAAATCACAAAAGCATCGTAGCGACATACGTAAGACGTACATATACTCACGTGCCTGCATGCGTAAGTGCCTGAGCGTGCTGTGTTATGCATGACACCCTGACGGCTTCCCTCCATTACCCTCCTGCACTCGCACCCGCGGATCAGTAATGTGGATGCATCCCCCTGAATGCGGCACGAGCAGCTGTGCAGTGGCTCACCCCGTTTGTCAGTCGTGCGCTCTTGCTTCTGTAGGACCTTTGAGGTCACGCAAAGGGTGGCCGATGCAGATGTGCCATCAACACTACACACCAGGGCATCATGCTGTTGGGCAAAGCGGATTTAGCACATGACAACTGACTGCGAATCAACGCGTGCCTCATGCCTATAGCATAGCCTGCTGAGGCAGTAGGAACTTTTCGTCCATACATCGCTCGTGCATGCAGTGCTTGCATGGTGCATGCATGTCTACAAGGTCTCCCGGGGGCCCCATACGCACCAGCACCACCACATGACAACCCGCTTGAGTCACTAGCAGCGGCATGCGGTGCCTGATAGGGATCTGATATAGGATGTGGTAGGGATTCTGATCTGATTGTCATGGGCGTAGTACTGCCACGCACGCAACGACCCCTGTCGTGTTGCTCCTCATTACTCCAGCTCATTGGGGCATCTAATCAATCGCATTCTGCATGCCATGCAGGTGACCCCTAAGGGACACACACACACGCACACGCACAGCTGACGGGAATGCTCCCCAATGCAGGTGCCCGATTGGTCAGTCGCACGTGTTCAGCGCTTGCATGTCATGGTTGACTTTACATCACTTGGCCAAACAGGCCATTCATGGATGGTGTCAGCTCTTGCATGTGATGTACCTACCGTAATCCAGAAGCACCAAGCAAGTGTGATACCCAGCGAGGCAGTGGCAGCGTCGCATTGGCGCTCACTCAGTATGATGACGCGCTGCTGTACATATCCCGTACATATGCCCCCCGTACATAATGCAGTACAAGCCGTACACATGCCCCACACTCCTGCGTAAGTGTTTGCTGGCTCCTTACATCGTGTGGGTCAGGCTTTGCAGGCTCCGCCTCATTCCTCCCTCCGATTACCGCTCCCATTGAACAATTGTGCCGTGTCCCCTTCAGCTTTCCCGATTAGAACTGCCATGCGGCCCCTTGCACGCGCCTGCCCTGTCATGAGCAGCGCCTGCCGCATCATAAGCATCATGCATGTCTTGCCGCCTCGCGCTCGTGCGTCCCTCCCGCATACCTACGCAGCACGTGTGCTGCATGCACCCCAGACTGCATTTCGGGATGGATTCATTACGATGACCGTACCAGTAGCCCCTTTCATCAAAAGCATCGTATCGCAATCAGCGTTGGCACTCGTGCGGTACGATCCAAGTATGAATACATGCACTGACAATCTGACATAGATAGCTCGCCACCATGTAGGCCGTTGCTGCTGTCCAATGAAGTGCATGTGCGCTGCCGCCCGCCTAGCTCCCGCCAGCCGTAAGGCTGAGCGGTCATCCTTCCGCGAGATGCCGTGTCATGTCACTCTCCCATGCATGCATGCATCAGGAATGCTCCTTGGTCCCATTACGGGCATACATCGGTATGCGCCTGAGCCGAATACATGCTGCGGCGCTGCGAATACACATTTTGCAAGAGTCTGATGTGGGTCCGGGTACGGCCTGCGGGACTAGCGCTCAAGGCCGCTCTGTTTTGCTGTAGCACCTGGTAATCTGGTATGTGTCGTACCGTCGTACCGTAGCGCGTAGTGTTAGTTCGTTCGGCTGACAGCATTGCCGAACCCTCCCTAAAGCAAGCCCGTGCCGGCCTGGCCGGCTCACCTGCGTTGCCAATCTTGCGATCGCCCAGTTTATATTCACGGCTTTCCTCATGTGCACTCTGCTGCTGTGTATGGCTGCCGGGTCTCGGTTGCCAGGGCTGCCATTTTTGTCCATACGGAGGTACGGAGCAGGGTGGCAGCAGGATGCACCTGGGCGCGTCATGCGCATGGTCTCTCGTACATATGAACATATCCGCCCGCGCCTCACTCAAAAGATTACACGGCATCCTACGCGTGGCTGACTGCCATTGCCTCCAGGAGGGAGCCTGATGGCCAACACACGCGCTCAGATAAGTACGCCTCCGCTGTCTGTGCAACTTAGTGCGCTCGGATGCGATGAATGTGCTATGCGCACCAATCACCGGCAGCAGCGAGCGGTGGGCGGAACGAGATTAGCGCAGCAAGGCCGGACGGGGCACGAGTGACGGTTCGTGCGAGCGAGTGAGCGGCAGGTGCAGGCGACGCGCTGCGCCATGCGCAAGGCTTGCTGCAAGCGATTGATATGCGTGCGTATGTATGTATATACGGAACACCAACCCACGCCCCCCACCCCACCCCATCCTTCCAGTCCTCTACTGTATATATACCCATGCGCTCCAATGTGCGGGCCTGGCGTTCGTTTTTCATGGCGTGTTGTTTTTCCCCCGTCTGTACTTCCCTGATCGTTGGCGTTTCAGAGTTTTCCACTTGGCGTGCCCTCAATCGTCCCGTGCGTGTAGTCCTGGCGGATTGATTTCAGGGCAAGGCAATGTAGCTGAGTGCTGCCAGTTTGTTGGTGTGTGCCTGCAGTGCTGTGTGTGAGCTGCTGCCCACCTACCGTTGCGTATGGTGGTGCGTGCTCTATTATGAATTTAAGCCACACGCAAATCTCGCCTGGGCACCATGCGCAACATGCTGTAACGCAAGCTGCTGGTGACTGCTCCACTCTCCATCTGGCGCTATGCAATCAATCCAATACAGGCAATACGTGACTCCCACGTGCCTTGCTTGCGTCCAACGCCCGGGCCTGGTACGACACGGCGGTTGATGCAGCGGGGTACGCACGGCTGCCGCCCGCTTGCGGCAGCAACCGGCGGGTAGGTGATAGGGTGCGCTGCTAGCTGGTGCATCCTATATCAGGTGGGGGTGGGCAATGAATGCACACGGCAGTGCGCGTCAAAGCTCCCATGCCAAAACCTGATGGCCTGCTGGCGCAAGTATCCCAACACACGCACACGACTGCATGGCTGTGATGCAGGAGGCCCCTGAGCTGAGTCAGCTGTAATACAGGCACGCTCAGTCGCTCACCCCTCCCAAACCTCAATGCTGTGCTGCGTCGAAAGGTACGGTAGATAAGGTGCTTCACTCAGTTGGGATGCCATCACACGCAAAGCGCTTGCACAACCATCAGACCCTCCAGGGGTCGCTTGCAGGGCCGACCAAATAAAGAGCGTTGAGCAGTTTGTATCTGAGCATGGGGCGGACAAGGCAGGCCTGGAGACTCTGTAAATAGCTGTTCAAGGCACTGAATGTTCCATGCCAGACTGTTTGCTGTTGAGGGCATGTCACCTGCTCCTTGTTACTAGACTTATCAGCAGTGTGCTGTGACGGAACCTGTAGCAGCCTGAACACAACGGCTGGTTAAGCAGCCCAGCTGGGAAATTGTTGCTGCATTGTTGCAATCAACTTTGGTGATGTATGTGGCAGTGTCACTGGGCTGTGTTCTTCCCTCGTTGCTATGCGAGCACGCCAGTGGCCTGGCATGGGGCGCCAGATGGGGCGCGCTGTTCGGATACCGGTTCCGTTGATGGTATTGGCAATGTGTGTTGCGTGTGAGTTTATGTGTTTGACACACTATTGTGAGTGTTGCATCGCCTGCAACATAACACATAGCCTCAAACACGTCAGCGGCGTTTGCTTGACAGTGACGAAGCGCTGTCAGCCACTGCAACGACTGACTACCCGATAAGTGAACGTAACCATGCCATGGTTAAGCAGAAATGGAAGGAACTGTTCAGACGCAGAATCGAAACCAGGCTCTCCAAAACTACAGTTGCTGCCCAACGCTTCGATGGTACAGCGAAGGCGACTCCATTGCGATACCACGAAAACCACACACAGACGGGCAGCCAAGCAGCGGCAAACCTTGCAGCAATTGATAGTTTAAGCTGTTCCATGGCTGCTCGAATGTGTACAACCCAGCGGTCGAGCGGGGCGTGTTTGTCCTCGGTGGGCTTGCAGCCGCAGCGCTGATTCTGACATCGTTGAGGTTGGGAGCTGCCAGAGCTTTGTTTATTTGCCTCACAGTTCCCTGCTTCCGGTGATCTTTAAGATCAAATGGTACAGCCAAAGCAGCTGGTGTTTGTTCTGATTTGGCATCGTGCGCCTGGCCGTGAAGGTGGGACAAATAAATCCATTGACGCCAGTTCACGCATCCGTCCGTGGCTGGAACTAATATACATTCTCGACGCGAAGGGGACGGTGGCAGCGACTCATCATATTCACTACGCGTGTCGAAGTATGTGATTCCGGTCAAGTATCTGCTCGCACTTACTGTTGCACCTTGTCCGCTTGTTTTGAACCGAAGCTCACCTGCAGGTCACACAGGTGGCTGGCGCATTTTGCGACAGCCAGCTGAGCTGCTACT
This sequence comes from Chlamydomonas asymmetrica, assembly GCA_001662385.1. NCBI lineage: Eukaryota > Viridiplantae > Chlorophyta > Chlorophyceae > Chlamydomonadales > Chlamydomonadaceae > Chlamydomonas > Chlamydomonas asymmetrica. The sequence goes on from BDDA01000627.1 coordinate 60,335, forward strand.
TGGTAAGCATTTGAATCATATCCAATTGGCCTCAAAATGGTTTTGGGGAGGCGGCGCTCATAGCGTTCCACTTCTCGTGCGATGGCCGTCCCCCACCCACAGGCCTGACTACGTCGGAGCACGGAGACTGGAACCGCAATCACAGCGCCTGCAACATATCTGATACCAAGCAGCCATCGGATTACGCGCAGGGTCAGTACATCTCAAGGCTGCCATGGCATGTCCCCTTCTTTTCGGAGTTATGTTATGGCTGTGTTTGGAGTGATTAAGTGCATCGTACGGCACTGTTCCTTGACGCGCCGTGCTTCTCAGCCTGCTCACAGCTTCTTGGAATACACAACAAACGCCGTGTATCATCACAGGCGCACCCGTGTACAGTAGTATGTCAGTACGCTCCTCACATTGGGCTTGCCGAAGGTGGGCCGCATGACCTGACGTGGTGGGAGCTGACATTTTGGGCACGGCAGCGCTTGATCTGCACCCCCGTTTTCAGCATGTCACGAGCTCAGCTGCTATAGGGTTATGGGTGCTTATGAATGGTGTGTTTGGGGCCTGCGTGCCCCCGCTGTGAGAAGGCCCTTTGGATTGCTGACGTGGCTCCAGACCACATGCAGGCAAAACGGCTGGAGTGGTGCAAGTGTCCTCCTGGGCTGTCAATGCAACTGATATTGTTCATATAGCGTTAGAGAGTGGTGTTCATATTTTCAAGCCCTTACCCTTACAGGTTTGCCTGGTCGGCCCTTCAGTATCTGACTGTTGTCCCAACCCTAGCACTTCATCAGGCGACTTCTTGGAGTGCCGCCCCCCTACAGCTCAATATGGATGGCAGACACACAGCGGTGTTGAAGATAAATGCATATGTATTCAAGCAGAACTGCAACTGGTTAGGGCTGTCATGTGCAAGCGACTCGCGAGCACGAAACCACGAACGAAACCACCAGTAACACTGCTAAACGCCAAGTCACGGCAAGTCTGAACACACGATGTATGTTCATAAATACCACTCCTTTATAGATTTAGCAGCATCTCTGGGAGCATCTCGCACGTAAGCTTGCTCCAATTCTGTGTGTATGCACTATGCAGAGTCGTGGGGTGGCAGCGAGGACTGCTGGCTCAGGCTAGCTGGCTCGCGTTTGCTCAGGATATTGTTCTTCCTTGCCAAAGCCAGTGGCATCAAATGCAGTCCGGCTCCAGGACTTCACAACGTGATGACGCGATGCCTTTGGATGCTGCCAATGAGCCTCAACCAGAGTCAGAGGACCTGCTTGTGATTCCGGACCCTCACGGGCTGTACAGCATCCAGCCCTGCAAGTGCAAGGTGCAGGGGTGCAACACACTCATACCGCTGGCAAAGAAGGCGTCGTACCACAAAGTGCGCCTGTGCGCAGCACACCGCCGTGCGCCAAGGCTGCTCATCAATGGGAAAGAAATGCGGCTGTGCGCGCAGTGCGGCAAGCTGCACCGCGTGGAAGACTTTGACGGCGAGCGCAGGTGAGCTTCATGGCAGCATCCAGATTGCACACGATGGGCTACACCTTCATCCGCATTTCAGTCGCCCCGAGCGCCTCCTTATCCCTTACGCAAGTACATATGCATGGGCGCGCATCGCCAGGCATCCAGCTGCCGCCGCCATGTGTGGCACTTTAGTCTGAGCTGCATGAAAAAGCGCTTGTGTGTGTGCTGCTGAAAAACTGTCGGCTGATCGTTCATGCATGCAGGACTGGCAGGAAATGCCTGCGCGACCACACCAAGGACCGGCAGATACGTGACAGCCGCAAGAAAGCCGCCGCCGAGCAGTCAGCCATGGACCCAACAGGTGTTGCTGGCGCCAGCACCAGCAGCGCTGCCGCCGGCAGCAGCGGCTGCGAGGGTAACCCCTCCACCAGCACCTCCGCACTCAGCGGCGCCAAGCGCAAGGTCTCCAGCAGCGCCACGACTGATGACGAGGACAATGACCGGCAAGGACCCTCCAGCGGCGCCGCCGCTTCTGCAGCACCCGGGCCCCTCCTCCTGCCCTTGTCATTGACGGCAATGCCAGCGCAGCTGGATGCTTCCCAAGGCGGCAGCCCCATCACGTCACCCACGGCTCTGCCATCCCCGATGCTGCGGCCCGCTTCGGCACACCTGCTGCACATGCGTGCAAGCGCCGCGGCAGCATCCCCTAACGCTGCTGGCAGCCTGCAGCTCCTGCCGGCGTCATCGCTGCCGCACTTGGGTCGTCGCTCACCTCCCCCCCAGCAGGCCACCATGGGGAACATGCCTGTTGGCGGCAGCCCTGGCAGCTTTATGGCGGGGTTCCCACAAGAGACTGTGCCAGGCCTGGGATCACCAGTGGGCTCGGGGGACAGGCCGGCGTTGCAAAGCAGCGGTCACACCTTCGCGGGGCAGCAGCTGCAGCGGCAGCAGCAGCACTACCACCAGCACGTCCGTGCCCAGGAGCCGCCGCCGCAGCAGCAGCCCCAGGAGCGGCAGCACCTGTGGCATCACAAGCGGCGCCACGGCTCCCCGCCTTTCTTGCACCCCGCCGCCGCAAGCGCTGCGCCACAACCCCCGGAAGGCATATCAAATCAGGCTCAGGCCGGCTTAGCTGGCTCCTCCGCTGGGGAGCATCCTGCATCAGATCACTACATGATGGACAGCTTGCTTCCCTCAGGCAGCTTGGGCAGGCAGGACGGCCGCCCTGGGGTTCCTGTTGCCCATATGGCCGGCATGTCTCACAGGCAGTTTAACGCAATGGGCAGCGGGCTGAGGACTGTCGAGGGGAGCACTGCAGGGAGGGAGTGGGCCAGCAGTGGGGTTTTTGGTACTCACGTGCCTGCAGGCTTGAACATGGGCGGCCCAGCTTGGCGGCAGCAACAGCAGCAGCAGCAGCAGCAGCAACTCATCCAAGAGGGTTGGGAGCGGCAACAGCTTGAGGAATACTCCTCACAACCTGATATCCTGCAGCAGCAGCAGCAGCAGCAGCAGCAGCAGCAGCAGTGCGAGGACGGGCAATCACAGCTGCAGCAGCACCACAGCCAGCAGCTGCAGCAGGAGGGCCAGCAGCAGTTGCGGCTGCCCGTTGAGGCAAGCGCTCTGGAAATGCCCTCAAGACAGGTCAGCAGCAGCGGTGCAGCAGGCGCTGGACAGCGCCCTGTGATGCGCCCTGCCTGGGGCGGCTATGCACCCGCTGGGCTTGCAGGGCACCTGGAAGACATTGATTTTGATGATATTGACCTGCTGGATGATGTGCTCACTTATATCGACCTGTTCCAGGAACCGCTGCTGTTGCGACTGCCCGAGACAGCACCACCGCTCCAACAGCAGCAGCAGCAGCAGCAGCAGCAGCAGCAGCAGCAGCAGCAGCAGCAGCAGCATGCGTTTTACCAGCGGGAGCAGAGGCTGAGGAGCAGCAGCCTGCCCGCGCTCTTGGGCGATCCGAGCGGCCGGCCTCGCCCCGTTGATGATCCTGTTCGGAGGCAAAGCGCGCCGAACTTGCATCCAGGCGTGGCACATCCCCTGCTGTCCGCTCCTCCCATTATTGCGCCGGACTGGGCGTCATCAACACACGGCGCGTTCAGCAGCGGCCTGATGCCACGCACGGTGGATCCCCTTTCCCCTGCACCCAACCCTGCTGCAGCACCTCCGAACCCCGGCCTGGCGGGTATGGCACCTGCATTCGGCACAGACCTGGCCGGCTGGCACCCACCTGCTGGGTGAGTGTTGGGGCAGTTCCACGCAGCTAGCAGGCGAGACTCAGCAGCGCGCAGACGGCTGCATGGATGAACACTCAAGTGCTAAGCAGCACGCAGCGGCGATGGCAACCGATGCCTTGGATGTTTGGCGCGGTTGCATAATGAGTGTGATGCGCTCGGTGGGGGGCTCCACCACGACATAACCTCCCTGGATGTCAGCATCATCCTGGGCATCAGCAGCAGCAGCAGCAGCTGCAGGCGTGGCCGTCCCCCCCCGCGGTGGTGACCGCCTCTAGTAACATCCACAATGAACCTGTTGGCTCACCAGATGGTGGTCCGCCTCGCATCGAGAACAGCTAGCGGCAAGTGCACGCCGGCTGCATGTCGACCCAGGCATGCATTTACGCCCTGTTGTATGCATGTCAGCATGTGTACAGTGAGACGCAAGCGGTGTGCAATAAGCCCGCCAGCGCACGTTGAGTGCACGGAGAATGAGACGCAGGCGTGCAACGTGTGAATGTGCACTTCTTTTCCTATGCGGGCGCGGGTGGGGGCGTATGTGGGGAGTGCAACTCGGCTGCCGCACGACACGCCGGATTGCCACCACGACTATGTTGCTCGTCTTGAGCGCACTTGGTAACCATTCTCATGTTGTCTTGTGGGGCTCGATACCTTTCAACCTGCGCAAGGGCACAGCGTCATCCGCTTGCACGCATCTACACGGCCAAAACCCACTCATAACGCGCATGTGCATGGAGCTGTTGCATGATGGTTGCATATGTGGTGATGGAGTGCGCCTACTACGCTACCTTGAGAAGGCAGTTCTGTGAAATGTTCACTAGCGACCGTGCGCAGGGGCGCGACATGAAGGCTGTGCTGAATCATGTGGACCAGTTGCTTGTTGCTAAATTTGTATCCAAAGTGTGGCATTTGAGGACCAGCCGTGGTTAATGTCTGTTAGCGTGTCTGTCAGTGCTTGTTGTTTGTCTTTTGGGTGTTGGTCCCCTCTTTGAGGGCAGTCCTTGGCCTTGTGCTAGCAGACTGTAAAATCATCATCATCATCATCATCATATGTGGGCAGGGGTGTCTTATGTTGTCATGGGCAATGAGGGGCTGGCGCATGCAATACATTATAGCAAAAGCAGTTTTGGCACAGGCGTTGCAATCACTCAGAACACACCGGGTAATCGGATCCACCATGCTGTGGGTCTGCATGGGTCGTATGTGAATATGGTGGCAGTCTTTGGTTTCAGGATGGACGGGCTCTGGCCTGCTTGGATGCCATTTGGGTGTGTGCCAGTGAGCAGGAAGCCGCTGATGCATGCACGGCGTGCCTTAACGCCCGAACCCACATGCAGCGCCTCCGCATGCGTTGTGGATACCCATCCAGTCCTTGGATTGCGTCGAGGTTTGAGTGGTGCGTGCCTGGTGCTGACGCCCATCCATCCACCCACCCATCCATCCAGTCAGGCGTGTACATATCCGTACATACTTTCCTTGCTGCTTGCAGCCCTGCGTGGGCGCCGCATGCAGCAGGTCGTTTCGTCTTTGAGCAGCCAGCAAGGTCTTGGCGAATGCGCATGTTTTTGGACGATTCACAATGAAGCGCATGCAGTATACATGGCACCTGGTACCAGGCCTATCATGTTCATCCACATCCGCTAGCCCACGGCCCTGTTGGTGCAGGGTTAGTTGAGTGATGCTGTCTGCAGTGTGTGAGATGGATTGATTTCACATCCAAGTGGCCTTGCAGGCCATTAGCAAGTCGTTCGCTCACTCCACCCAGTCACCCGTACTTGATCTCTCGAACACTCATGGTGTGCATGGTGTGGGTTCTTGACTTATGGCCGTGCAATAATGTGAGTATTCAATGATGATTGATGCACTATTTGAGCATGGAATCCAGACATGCCAGGATGGCTTAGCAGGTCACTTGGCAGAGATCGCTCAGATGTGCATTTGAGTGTGCGCAGCATCATGTTTTGCATGGATAGGCACTGGCACAGCAAGAACGCCTGGTCAAAACGGTCGGCCGGCTTTGGCGCGTCATGCAAACCATTGGCATGGCATTCAACGGTGGCCGCACATCAAACGCAAGCCCCACTCTGGGAGTGATGCCAGCAGCAGCATGCAACGTGCCCCGTTTTGCTCTACCGGCATAGTGCGCTCTGCAGGCCGAGTGCTCCGATGCAGCACGGTAGTGTCATGCGAAGGCCCCCGATATGTGTGTGCAGACCAGGGAGCTGCGCTTGATGAAGGCAGTCAAGGGCCGTGCAGGAGGCAGCAGTCCCCCGGTCGTCAAACCCAGCTAGGCCAGGCAGGACGACGGAGCACGCAGGCATCAGGTACAACCGACGTTGCATGGAGGTTGTCGGTGACTGACGGTTGGTGATGTCAATTGCCACTATATCATGTGCCATTTCCTGCGGTGTGCTATCATCGACAGCGCCACCCATGCGCAGCTCGAATGCAGCATCCTGCCCCTCCCCCCTCGGAAGTGTGTCACACCCAGCCTAGGACAAGCAAGCAGCGTGGCACGAAAGATAATTGGCGTTTCCACAATACTTGCTGTTGATTTCTTGGCGTACGTTGACGGGGGTCGTGTGTGACACTTGGTGCTCGAGCTATGCGGTCCGCCTGCTAAGCAGGCCACCCGCCGCAAGTGGCTTACTCTCCTTCTCATGGCCAGCAACCTTGCACCTATTGCCTCGTACTCTGGGGGACGAAGCCTGCAAGCGCTGCTGCCTTCCAACCTTGAGAAAGAGGTGCGGTGTACGGTGTGCACTCATCGCCTTCACCAACACGCATCGTTGTCCACCGCCGCTTGCAGCTGAGGTGTCATCTGTGCCATATGTTCGTTTTGCAGGCCACCAACCTCGTGGTGTTGAGCGAGCTGATCGACAAGCTTGATTCCTTTCAAAACCAGGTGCAGACCACATGCTACGCTTTGCGGCCGCACGGAACGGGCACCTGTAGGCAAAATGCTTTGCAAATATGGGACATCGCAGCGCAGTGCTACTGGTGTGCGTTTCTGCAACCATACTTGTTTTATCCGCTGATCTGTGCTGAGCGCAACGCCCCGCAGCAAATTGACTGCGTGAAGGACGGAGGCAGCCCACGGCTGGGTTATGATGTGTCACTGTTTCTTGTGTTTGCTGTGTAGCATTGAACGCTCACTGCTTTCTCTCACCATATACTCGTCCCTGGGGGCGTGTGCTTTGACCTGTGTACAACTGTTCATCGCAGAGCCGTGCGCAGCTCTTCCAGACCCTACTTCACGCAGCCCAGCAGCCGTCCGCGGTGCCGTTGCAGAAGTGCCTCTCTGTGCTGACAGCCCACACAGACAAACTCATAGCGGACAGCCCGGAAGCAGGGCTCGCACCGCACGTCTCCACTTACCAGTGAGTGTAATAAGCGGCGCGGCGACTCGAACACCACTGAGCCTGGAATACTGGCTACATAGCAAAGTTGTATCACGTGCTTTGTGTGCATCATATGTTCATCACATGTACTGACCCGTTGATGGAAACCATGCATTACGGCCAACTTTGGTTCCGTGAAATATCCGTCCTGGTACTGCCAGCCTGCTGCTAGTGCCTCAATGCTGCTGCTTGTGTTTGGCCTGCACGCTCGCAGCCAGCTCGTGCACCAGCTCGACTCGCTCACCAGCCAGCTCAGCAGGCAGTGCGCCTCCGCAGACCTGGAGCAGCAGGTCGCCGAGCTCGGGAAGCACCTCGACAAGGGTAAGCTCAGCCAGACACGCACCCAATAAGCGCGCTGGTACGCTGTTCCTGGTTGTGGTTGCCGGCGGTGGTTGGTGGTAGCGCTTAACACGCTCACACTTTCACCTCCAGCGCAGTGTCCTGCGAAACCGCGTCGCTGCGACACCTCAGCAATATGCCATCATCCTCACGCGAATGCTGCATGATGTGTGTGCTGCGCAGGCCACTACACGGATGCTGCGTGGTGCTGCGTGCAGCTGCATAAGCTGGTGGCTGATGGCGAGGATGCATTGAGGTGGGTGCGGCGGCTGCCGTGCTGTGTGATTGACCTGTCATTGCATTTGCCATGATCACTGACATCATTGACTGGCATTGGCATGCGGCGTGGGTACAGGCGCGGCGGCGATACCAGCACGTACCGGTGCACGGGTGAAACATGTGGTTGGCTGCTGTAAAATGACGTGCGGGAACACGTAATGTCGCTGCGGCCAGCACCAGCATCGTGTGGCTGCTGCTGAGCACTCAGCAGTATAATCCTCAGCCCCATACCACACACACACACACCTGCCTGCCATACCACACACACACACACCTGCCTGCCTTTACCTGGCACGCTGCGCTGCTCATGCGCAGGACCAGCAAGGTGCAAGCCGCAGAGGATGATGATGTAGCAGGGGCAGCAGCAGCGGCAGGTGCGGGCGGTGCTGGGGACGCTGGCGGCGCTGCGGCGGCGGCGGTGACGGAGGAGAGCGTGCAGCTGCTGCGGGATGCACAAGCAGACTGCGCGACACGCATGCGTCAGGTGAGATGCGGCAGCGTGAATGCACGCCCCCGTAGGCATGTGTGTAATCCGCTCACTGTGACGCCTGCCATGTGGCCGGCGATCACGTGTGGCCGTCAGATGTGCACCAGTGAGCATGTTGCCAGGGGTGAGGCGTGGCGCCGCCGCAGCAGAGGCCAATAGCAAACGAATGATGCTCGCATGCGCGCTGCGGTCTATCGTAGCAGGATGTGGGGCCGGGATGCCTAACAGCGGCTGGCATGCATAACCCAGCATAGTTCCCTCCGGCAGCGCAATGCTGCTGGGTCAGGCTTGCCCGCCAGCTGCCAACATCGCAATCGCAGGCCACGCTCCTAGCTTAGAGCGAATTGCCAGCAGTCTTCTGGCTCAAGCTGCAGGGGCTATATGCGCAGGGGCCTGGCGGGACGAAGCGCGACAACACACTGACAACGGGGACGGTCTCGAGGATGGGAGCGCGCCCGGACAAGTCGCTTGTCGGGGCGTGCCCCGCGCCTCGAGACCGTTACCGTTGTCAGCGTGTTGTCGCGCTTCGTCCTGTGTGGCCCGTTGCTGGAGCGTTTGCTGCCACTCTGCAGCACCAGCGTCATGACGTCATCCATGTGTGACTGGGCGGGCGTAGCCCACGGCTTGCCGTTCCGTCCCGCACATCGTGCACCGCTGCTGCTACTGCTGCTGCCGCTGCCGCTGCCGCTGCTGCTGCATTGTTGCCGGCGCCGCTTCAGCTCTTGGAGGCGTGCTGCCACAACGCCGTCGCAGTGGACGCGCCTGCCGGCGGAAGCGCACCTGGCGGCGCCGGCGGCGTGAGCGTCAAGGGTGCGGGTCTGGGCCCGGGCGGGGCCGGCACGCTGGGCGAGGTGCTGGCGGCGGCGGACGTACTGGGCTTCAAGGCGGACCTGTACCGCAGCATGTCAGGTACCGCATGATCAGTACGATGCACGGGCAGGGTTCACAGAGATTTCACGTATGGATTTCCATTGTCCAGGGATAGTGGACACTTTGGTGGGGGCCTGCCGTGCTGTGGGTGCATCAGCGGACAGAGCGTGAGCGGAAAGTACATGCGACCTCATTTGGCACACGCACTCGGTCACTCAGGTGCATCTGCTGCTGGGTTACGCGCTTCTGTACCCACATTAATGCCCCCATTTGCGCGCCAGGGTCACTCACATTGCCTGTGCAAGACAATGGCACCCGTGGCTGCATCACGCCCGCTGTTGTGTGCAGTAAGCAGCCTGCAACCTTGGCTGTGGCTGCACCCGCGCGTGCGCGCCTGTGTGCTTGCAGACACGCTCGTTGCGGGCGTGTTGGTGCCGCTGCTCAGTGCACCCTGCGTGGCCTCCCTGGAGGGACCGCGCATGACATGGAAGGTGCGTACCGCAGGATGTGTACTGCCAGTACTGCACCCTGTACTGTCATGTGTCATATGTGCTGTCTGACGGTGTGTACCGCGGTGCGTGCGCTTGCCTTGTGTTGTTGTCCGTCTGCATCTGATGGGAGCGTGGGACCTGTTGGCTCGACCGCCCCTGGTCACTATCAGTATTGAATAGCAAGCAAGCAGGGTGTACAGGGTTTGAGTACTACACTGTACTGCACTCTCTCGTCCTGTTGTTGCACATTCGGTCTGCCAGGCAGTGGCCTAGGGCCGTCCTTGGAGAGGGCATCAGGTCAATTCAGTACCAGCAATAGCCAACACGCGCGAATACATGGATGTGCGGGTTTCGTTCGCACACATCTGCATCACCTGCAGGCGGGCGGCGGTGAGGCGCCCAGCCACCGCTGCCAGACGCTGCTGCGCCTGCTGGCGCAGCACCTCTTTGCGTTCGATGAGGACCTTATCAAGGTGAGCGGGCGCCTGTGGGTAGCGCTTATGTTATGTACTTAGGTTACAGCAGGAGCGTGTCGGCCGAACGGCCGATGCTCAACCCAGATGGGGACCAAACGACCAGAAGCGACTCACCCGCCTGGGCACATGGCGTGCCAGAGGGCCACAGGGGCTCAGGGCAGCGGTTGGGGGGCGCCCGTCACTTGAAGGCATGCGCTAACTGACCGGCTGGAGCTCCCCTCCCGCGCTCATTTGCCTGAGGGATGGAGTTGTGTGGCACTAGGCCATCATGCACCTCGCGGCTCCTTACTGCCTGCTCCTTACTGCCAGCAGCCTGACAGGTGCATGGAAAGGCGTTCGGCATCAGTCAATGGTGTGGAGCTTGGTGGGCAGACGTTGCAGCCGCCATCGACGCTCACTGACTGGCAGCTCCCGACATGCCTGTGTGCGCTGCACCACGGCGATGACGCACACCGTGCTGCCACGCGTCCCCGACGGAAAATAAGCTTGCATTCATGCATTTGCACCGCTTTCACTGGCTGTTTCACTCGATGAAGTAAGTGCATGATGCGCTCATGCTGCCTGTGATG
>BDDA01000628.1:0-18363 GCA_001662385.1 Chlamydomonas asymmetrica
GGGGGGGGGGTGTGGGTGATCAGTTGGTCACGCGTCCTCCTCGCCCTCCCTGCTACTGTTGGTGCCTTCAGGGCCTGGGCTGCACGCTCTTCGAGCGCCTTCAGCGCATGCACCCCTGCGCGGTACAGATGCTGACTGTGCAGTACCGCATGAATGCCGGCATCATGGACTGGGCCTCCCAGGAGCTCTATGCCGGCCAGCTCACCGCACACGCATCGGTCGCGTCCCATACGCTCGCCTCGGTACCCCCTGATGCGCTGTACTCCAAAACACCCGAGCCCAGCAGCGCAGGCAGCGGCGGCAGCAGCAGCAAGGGCGGCAAGACCGGGAAGAAGGCCGCTGCTGCGGTGGGGCCGGCTAAGGGGGGTGGCGGGGCTGGGGATGGCGATGGCGGCAGCGGGTTGGAGGCGCTGCCGGTGCTGCTGCTGGTGGACACTGCGGGGTGTGGGTTTGAGGAGGCGCAGGAGGAGGAGGGCGACAGCAGGTACAACCAGGGCGAGGCGCAGGTGAGGGCGCTGCAGACCTGCAGACCTGCACCGCACTAAGGTATGCGCTCGTCCTGCATGTTGCTGCGCACTGGTGCCAGGACGATGGGCCGCCAGCTTTGGCCTGGCGGTGACGTTATTAATTTGATGGTGCCGGCGGCGTGTGTTTTGCGCCTGTCGTGCGTTCCGCGTGTGCATGGCCTGCTGACTGGGTTACTGTATAGCGCAGGGCCGCAGACGGTTGCCTGTTGGGCGGCTGCTTGCTGTGCTGTGGTGCTACTTGTGTGTGGTTGTGAAGCAGGCTTCACATACTTAATGCGTGCTATGTATCAATGTATGCACAGGTGGTGATGGCGCATGTGAAGCGGCTAGTCGGCGCCGGGCTGGCACCCTCCGCGATCGGCATCATCACACCGTACAACGCGCAGGTGCGAGGCGGCCTGCACGATTGTGGCATCATTCGGTTGCCCATGCCTGAATGCCGCGTCATGTTCTTCTTTCCGCATTCCTGTCAGCAGACGCACTGACAGCGCTCCGGCTGTCTGTTCCCGCTCCGCACCTTTTACTTCAATCATGCATCGGTTGACGGAGAGGGAGGGCCGCGTGCACCACCGCCTGGTTCAAGTGTCTAGTCAGCAGTCACACAGCCTCCCGTCAGTGCAGCTTTGCCCCTCAATCCTGGTGTGCTGTTGTGTGATACTGCTTTGTAATCATATGGTAGGTAGCACTGCTCAAGGAGTTACGCCAGGCCAATCCAGTGCTGGCAGGCAGTCTCGAGATATCATCAGTGGATGGATTTCAGGTGTGTAGGCTGCAAGGCTGAGAGAGCCGCGTGCCCAGGGTGTGACGCCACGAGCATCGGACTGCATGCAATGTACCGGCATCAAACATCCCTTGTCCCAGCAGCGCTTGCGGTGCTGCGGCTCCCTCCACTGCCCACATCGCTGGTTTTTGCACACAGCCCGGGTCCCTATGCACGGTTGTCTGAACACCATGATGCACTCTGCTTACCGTGGTCATGGCTTTGTGGGAGGTGTGGTCGGTTGTGGGGCGTGAGACTCATCGCTGGCATATAAGTATGGTGCTGGTGTGGCTTGCAGGGGCGCGAGAAAGAGGCCATCATCATTTCCATGGTACGCTCCAATGCGGCCCGCGAGGTGGGCTTTCTGGCGGACCGCCGGCGGATGAACGTGGCCGTCACGCGCGCGCGCCGCCACTGCGCTATCGTGTGTGACTCCGAAACTGTATCACGTGATGCCTTCCTGGGGCGAATAGTCGAGTACTTTTCAGCGCATGGGGAGTATGCTAGCGCGGACGAGCTCGTGGGGGGCGGTGCCATGTCAGCGGTGGGTGGGGGCTGAGGCGCGTAATCAGCAGCGCGTGACAATGCACAGGGCAGGCGCCGACGCGTTCGAGCATGCGACAGAGCATACGCCATGCACAGGCACTGTGGGTGAGAGAAGGAAGCAGCCATTTAAGAGCGGGATGCATTCTTGGAGACGACTCCAGCAGGGTCGGTCACAGCTCCTCCCCCCTGCCTGACCGGCCAACTGCGATTTGTCCAGTACTTGCAAAGAGAGGGCTGATTGATCACCTCTGTTGTGTCCCTGCAGCTGTGGGAGATGCGCAGGTTCAGGTCAGCCTGGTGATCTCGCAGCATGCACGGTTGCATCGGTGGCATGCATGAGCAGTGCGTGCATGAGCAGTGCAAGGCCTCGCATGTAACATATTGCGGTTCTCTTATACCCGAGACCGCGGTCCGCCCATTGCACCAATGGCGGCAACGACCTCATCACTCTGAAACTAAACGCAGCGTTTGTCAAACAGTAGCTGCTATTCATGACACAGGCGGTGACAGGTCACCCTGCCCACATAAGGGAAACCGGCAAGAAATGTCCGTTGCAACTAGTTGCACTTGCAACAACAGCACACAACAGCAAGTGTTGTCATTACGCTCTGTTGGTGATGTGTCTTGGTCTCCATATTGTACGTTGCGCAAGGCTTAGGCCGCGGTGTGGCGGTGGTTTTGGTGCACTTGCGTTTAACGCGGAGTGCTCACCAACTTCACCTTGACTGCGGGTTGTGTGGCAGCTCAGAGCATGGCTCGAAAGATCGTATCCCTTGTGCACAATTCACTTGAGCACCTTGTCTAGTCACGCTGCCGCTGCGCTAACATTCAGGAACGCCAGCAGGGCACAAGCAGGGCACAAGTCTGCAAGCACAACGTATCCATACCTGTAAAGCAAAGGCGGTATATTGTTAGTTTGGGGTACCGCGCAGAATTCTCAGTGGCACGTGGCAGTGTTGCGATGCACTCCAGAGCGGGGCCAGCGCTCGTTCTGACAACGGGGTGTCAGCGTCCAACGCCCTGGCAGGTATGGCACTCAACAGCTTGAGCAGACCCTGCACATATGTGAAATACCAGTGAATTGCATTAACTGGCCTGAAATTGTACGGCTGTGCCTGGCCTAACCGCTGGAGGCCAGGGCCTGAGCAGGGGATTTCGGTCCCGTACGTCAGGCAAAATGCGCCTTCAAAAAGGGGACGAGACACAACATTTCCGCCTCAGCACAGCTGCAACGCATAACTGTGGATTTCCTTTGTGCAAACACCTTCCCAAAACCATAGCGGCCCAACCACAACAGAACTTGAGGACACCAGCGGCGGGTCATTGAGCTGACCACTTCAACGCTGAGGCAAAGCTGCCTGCACAGGGAGTCACTTCTTAACGGCAAATCGCCAGCGGTGGTGACTTACAGCTTTCTCCTGCAGAGGTTCCACGCGCTAGAGGTGAGGCCCAGCGCGTGGTTCCCGTCCCGCACGTTTTCCCCACTCCCCTGCTGCCTCACCCACCAACTTCATAGCCATCAGCCTTTGATGAGACCATTCCTGCACCACATACTCTTGGAACGGAAGTGGCCATGGGATCGGCCAGTGCGGCCCTAGACCTCGTTGTTGGCCTTGACTACTGGCCTCGCGGGTGACAAGGCCGCTGGGCCTGGGACCTTCTACAGCACACTGTCCTGTCCTGGCATACAGGCTTACTAGCGTGCTTAAGACGCACTTGGTGCGCTCTGGTTTCCGCAGGACAATGGACCCAACCCAAATCGCCGACGCTTCGATTGGGTTGCTCTCTATCATCATCAAGCTAATCGCACTGCTTGTAACCGCAAGGCGGGATCTCAAGGATGCTGACAAGCTTTGGAAGGACCATGATACAACTCTGGACATGTTGGAGGAGAAAGCGAAGGTGCTGAGGAGCAATCCCAATTGCTGCAGCGCGTCATTGCGTGACGAGGTCCTTTTGGTAAGTGCTAAGCAGTCACTGCCCAAGCCTACAGGAACTGGGGTACCAAGGAATCAAATGCTTGTCTGTAAAAGCAGCAGAGGGTATTTTGCAGCTGTTGCGGTCGCGCCGTGAGTTGTTTCGTTCATCGTTGAAACTTTCAGATTGTCGACGAAGCACTGGCGCAGCGCAGGAGGCCGCAACAGGCTCAGCTTGAGGCTACAAAGGGCTTGAAACGCAGTCAGGATGTCCGTGTCCGAGCTGGCTGTGCCTGGGAGGCTATTGATCAAAACGAGACGCCACGCGTACTAGAGCGTCTGGGTCAGGCCTTGCAGAAGGCCAGTCTCTACGGTGAGGAGCGGCGTTGTATGCTTTTGAAGCCCTCAAGTCTACTACAAATTACACTGCTGTTGTACCCTTAGTACGCTGCTGACCCGCTTGCTTGCCCTTGTCCACGCTGCCGCAGTTACGGCGCGTGACAAAAAGCTCGAGGCCCAGCAGCAGCGCGAGGAGTGCTACCGCTTGCTTGCCAAGATCACGGCCGTGACGGCCGGCGTCGCTACCGCCGACGCCAGCACCAGCTATAAGGCCACCGAGCAGTACCACCCGCTTGCAAGCTTCATGAGCGCTCCCGTCGGCGACCAGCCTGTGACAGTGACTGTGACTCTGTCTCCAAAGGAGCGTCACTGCCTGTGCAAGTCTTGCAGGTAAGCCCTTGCTGCTTGTGGTGCACTTGCTGCTGTGTATATACATACTGCTGGAGGCGTCTGTCTCGTGCGTTGCAATACTAGGACTCTGCAGGAGAAGACTGTGGCAGAATAGATCCCTGAGAGCACAGTCATCCAGGATCTGTTCTTGGGGGTGGTTTCACACTTCAGCTTCCATTTCTACGACCATGTATCATGTTCAGAGCGCAAACCTGACCAGCTGCGGTACTTGCTTGCGATGATTCGATCATTGCAGTGCCCGAGCACTGGCAGGGGCGTCCGTCACACCTGGCGGCAGCCACGTGCTGCGCCACAGCCAGAGTGCGTCGCCCTCCGCCTCCATCGACTTCCCCTGCTTGGCAGCGAAGGCATGCAGCGAAGCGTCAACACCTCGCCCGCTGACTAGCTTCTACACCATGCAGCCGCAAGCTACGACAACCAGCGACGGCAGCAACGGCGCCAGCTCCATCTTTGCCGCTCGCGCTGCCAGCCCCACCAGGCGGCACTCAGAGGGGGGCGTGGACAACCGCATGGCGTACCCTCTCATTCCTGCGCAGTAGGCACGCTGAACCGCCCCCGCCCCGGCTGGGCCTTTCATAGGTTGGTCGCTCTTGACCCCACCCCCTCTTGAACAATAACACATCCATCACCCGGGTATGTACAAACATCCAGCATGCTGATGCGGCGGCGACGCTTAGCGTACTCAACATAAAAAGTTAAAGACTCGCGGACTCCTCGTGACGTCCTTGACCGCACCCAACATGCATGCATCACACTCCAGGAAGCACCTGCTCACTTACATAAAAATCTTCACAACGCACACATGCGAGCGTGCATGCGTGCATACCCTGGCGCTTAAAGCAATTGCGTCAGAGCACGTCGCAACCTCGCTTTCAACACTGCGTGCACCGCTCACACTGCTTTATCCCTTGGCGACGGCGTTACAGTCGTGCTTCTGCGCATTTCATGCATGCTGCATGCAGCGTGTTAGCTGAAAGCCTGAATTAAATTGCACCCTGAACAAGGCAGCGCAACCATTATATATGTACTTGAAAGAGCGAGCGACGGCATCCAATCAGTCAAGCGATCCCCTCCGCTTAGGTGAGCACCGATCCGCATGTGGCGAACACACCTTTTGGCATGCACCCTCCCAGAATTGCACACTGCCACGTCCGTTCGCCTAGCCATTTTCACCACACTGCCCTGCACAGCAATCCCCAAGCAGCAACCCCTTCCCACTCTCCCCGGTTGAACACTCGCTTGCTTACCCCTCCGCGACCCCTCACCCTGCCCCTCGCCTGCCTATTCATGTGTACCAGGCTACCAGCGCTACAATGTTGAGCGATCCCGTGATGCTTGCCTGGATGCACATGCACGTACGGTGCACCAGCGTGAAGGCTACCCTGCCTGCAGTCAGCTGCGCGGATTGCACAGAGGCGCTGACGTTACTCTTGTTGATCCTACTGGCACATGTAGTGACCCCGGCAACGTGAACCTGCTGTCCTGTTGAGGCACCTATTCACCTCGATGGTGTTGACTACACTAAACAATGCACACCTTTTTTTTGTAGCTGGCAGTGTACTACAGCATTTGCGTGCTGTGCCTGCATTGCGCATGTGGCGAGTGCTCATGAACTGTTGGTTGCGATGCGTTGATTCCTTGCTGGTTGGCTCACTCCTGCGAGCGTCACAACTTAGACAATCTTATCGTAGGGCGGTGTCCTACGAATAAGATCATTGGAGTTGTGTTGTTATTGGCCTGACGAAGGAGCTCTAAAGTGTAAAAGCCTAAACCAGAACCTGGATCGCCAGTCACTGACATGCAACTGCCTGTTGTGGGCGGTTGCTGATGCACATTGAATTGCATCGTTGAAGGCCAGCCCTTCAAGACCACATGGCTGCATGCCAGGCGCATTCACCCGAGCAGATAGGGTCCCGAGCAGATAGAATGAGGGAGACCCGCTCCACCTTAGTCATCCCCCCTAGTCCTCCCGCCCTCTCCCCTATCTCCCCCCTCTCCCCACCCACATTTACCTGCTCTCCTCCCTGGTCCTCGCTCCAGTGCGAATCTTCAGCAGGGAAGGCCAGCACCAGCCAGGCAACGATGTGTGAAGTGGCAGCCAGTGGCAGCCAGGCGCGCTGCCTCGCTCTTGTGGTCTGCCCCGCAAACGCCCCACGATGCTTATCCCTTTCATTCCAGGGTTTGAATGCAGGTTTGGCTGGGTACGACCAACAAGGATGTGCCAGTTTACCACATGCAGAACTCAGCGCGTCGACAGTTTGGACCTATACAATGGGTGTCCTTGCGGCGTTGACAGGTGCACGTGAGCTTGAGTTAAAGGTGAAATCATGTATGCCCCGCTGGACCCCGCAGGGGGGCATTTCGCATGCACACATGCACTCTGCCAGACGCAGACAGCTGCCATGTGTGCCACATGTGGGACCCTTGAAGGCTTCCGGGGTCCCCATGCACTTGAGGGTGAGCCTCATAAACGACTGTACACAACTGCATGCACAAATGCGATATCATACACTCAGAAACCAACACCACCGAACGCCAAACATAGCTGCTGCACTTGCTGTCACCAGTGCAGGCGGGCACCACGATGCATCTGAGGACACAGCTATAGGCACACCCCTAACCCGTGCAGAAGGAAAATAAGTGAAGCATAAAGGAGGCCTCTTCACAGCACGCCTCTGCAGCATCGCGACCATATATGTCCTTTACCCAAATGCCACATCATCTTGCCAAAGCCCGGCACAAACCTACAGTACTCTACACGCTGGGCAACCACAAGCTCCAGTGCAGTACATATGCCCTCGCAACAGTCTCGCTGCATATGCGGCTACTCCAGGTTCAACGCACACCAGGCTTGTGCGACAATCGCTGGCTTGGAAGTGGAAGGTCGGAAGTCAGAACCCTACCGTTCATGGACCTGTTGGTTGGTAACAAGTGCATCACAAACAAAGTGTTATGTGACTGGATCAGACAAATCAACGATGCAATTTGAATTCCGTGCTGACGACTGAAGCGTTGGCAGTTGGGCACCATGTACCATGCGAATTTGAACGTCATGTGCACTGAACCTTGAACGGTCGGGCCGACGCAAGGTACCTGCAGGCGCATCAGGTGGTCATGTTCACACCTGCCACCACACAATAGGACTTAATAAACCAGATGTATCTCTGCGCCAGCGTGCTGGCTCACCTCCTACTGTTGGCTTTCGTATCGCTTCCTTGTGGCTCGTGTGTGCCAGCGAAGGCTAGGGTACACAGCCAGGAACAGCCCTTACTCGGCTTTGCGCCTGTTCTATTTAGCCAGCGTAGGTTATCAGGGGCTGAAACCTCCGATGCATCTGTGGCAGGTGGACGGTCTGGTGCGGCAGCCAAGCAGGCAGCCGTGGAACGACAGAGAAAGCTGCAGTCCAACCAATCGTGCACACGTCTTCATTGGTTTATGGCCATAGGAGAGTACAGACCTAATACGGCCAAGCGCTATCGGATGCATGCCCAGGTCGCGCTGCTGTCTGCTCGTGACGCCGCACCCTCCCTTATCCCACACCTCATCTTCGCTGGTCGGCCAAACAACTTCACTAGCTGGTGAGTGACTGCTTGATCGTGAACCTGACCATAACGGCCGCAATTTTGTTCGTGGCGGCATGCCCAGCAATCAACTTCAATCATCTCGGGCTCCGCATCTTTCGCCAGGTTCAAGGAGCAGGGCGGCATCGTCCATTTCCACAAGTTGAGCTTCGTGGCTTCGTTGGAGGACGCAGTCAAGGCGAAGAAACATGCCCCTGGCTGGCTCAATATGTTTGGCGCCTACCTTCGAATGGACATACCGCTTGTGATGGAGCGGGACGCAGCTACTTTGTCCCGTGATGCTGACCCAACCTACATCCTCTACACCGACACTGATGTTGTGTTCACAAGGGATGTCAATTCATGTGTCATCCCCAAGCCGAAAATCCTGGCGCTCGGAAGCGAGTTCAAGCGCAACACCATTGCCAACTCCGGGGTGATGGTGATGAACGTGCAGGGCTTTGCTGCCCGTCGCGAGAGCTTGATTGCCTATGGAGTCAAGACCGGCTTTCCAGGGGTGTTTGACCAGACGCTTATCCTCAACCACCTTCGGGGTCGGCTTGACCAATTACCTGACAACCTGAACCACAAGCCATACTGGGGCGCAGCGAAATGGGCCAGGATTGTTCACTTCCACGGCCCCAAGCCAGGGAGTTGCCTAGAATGCCTCGTGCGGGCCCGCGTACAGATAGGCGTAACGGACTCCTGCCCCTGCACAGCTATGTACAAGTGGATATGGCGAACGCTCGTACCTGACAGAGGGGAATACTACAGCACCATGCTAGAAACGTACGAGTCATACGTTGAGAGAATCAACACAGAGGCGGAGCTCAGTGGAGCATCGGAATAGCTCAACGTGGCAGGACACGCTGACCTGGCACCCGCCATGCATCGCGATGCATTGCCCAAGCCTTCGAGGTGCATGCAGGTGCAAGTTCCAGGTGGCAGCAGCCGGTGCTGCCAGCTGCTGCCTGCAGAAAACCAATTCTTTCATTCATACCTGTAACACATCCACCATTAACATTGATTGATCATGTGAGCACCGCGTGCCTGCCGTGTTGTGTCTCATCAGCCAGAGCGGCTGCAGCGTGGTGGATATGTGCTTGCCCTGACCCGCTGGACTGTGTATTGTATGCATGCGCGTTGCACACATCCGCACGCACCTTGCGCACGCCTTTGTCATCGTAGGGTTGCTTTTTCGCACACCGTAAAGCACCTCGTCGTTTCCGACTCTGCTAAGTGTGTGGATGCCAAAACTGTGTGCGTGGCTGCTGGGTGGGGGAGCCAGCGGGGCAAGTCCGTGTGCTGTTTTGTGCATGGCCTGTATTGCGCTGTTGCACGCAGCTATCATTTTGTGTGGCCTTTAACGGTATACTGTTCCGCTACCATACTCAACCTTGAACCTGAAACCTGAACCCCGTTAACCCCGTTGGTGTACGGTATGGTGCCGCATAATGCGTATCAGTGCGCCAGTGCATCAGCCGGCGCATCATATTCTGCCACTCTGCAAGTACCTACTGCAGTGTGTACAGGAGCCGCGTATGGGTCCGTGTCTGGAATCAGTGTAAAAGGAGGTATGATAGAGGCAGGATGTACGGTGTGTGTGCATGGCTCACCTGTACGTATCTGTAGAAGTTGCCGTGCAGGGAGTGTTGCTGCAGCAGAGTCCCTGCCTGGCACATGCACCCAAACCTGCATGACGGTACGGAGGGCTGGCACAGGGTGTACCCATGTTGTTTGCTCAAGTGCGCAAACCTGCATGCGCCGCGGCGGAATCACACTTGCTCATACCGCCAGCAGCACCGACTGGTTGCCCCGCTTGCATGAAGTGGCGGCGTTGAAGCCAAGCTGCATGCGCGGCCAGGCACAGCTGCTGCCGGTGCAGTTGTTCACGTGGATTGGGAATCTGGGACCTATAAAGGGAACCGCGGCCAAAAGCTGGAACCACAGACGAAACCGCTGACGAACGCTTCCCATGAGGAGGCAACAGGCGTGTGTGCAAGCATGGCATATGGCACGGAACCAGTAGTCTGAGCAACGATGTGGGATAGCCTGAGTGGCACTGCGCAGGATGGGTCCGGTGTGCACGACGCGTGTGCATGACGCGTGTGCACTATGCAGCATTCACAGCGCTCACCAGTCACCACCAGCCCTGGCAGGAGTTAAGACGTCAGGACACACCTAACTGGAGTGCAGGCGCAGCCATGCCTGTTGCGTTAGTGGCTGCCGGTACTTCCAGCAGAGCCAGCTGCCGCTCACTGCTCCGTACTGCGTGCCCAACAAATGGGTGGAGCTGACCTCATGATACATCCTTGCATGGTGGTGATCCCATGTGCATGTTGTGCAACCAGCCAGCGGGGGGCTTGCATGCGCTTCATTCAAACGCAGGTGCGTGCGCAAATGCAAACGGAGCGTTACCTCAATGCACTGTTGGCCGCCAATCCAATTCGCAGGTCTCAGCATTGGCTAGTGGCCACACTCACTGACCACAGCTGAGTAATGGGTCGCATTGCCAAGCCACACATACTCTCATACATACAACCATGCCTTAGCCTGTGGCACTTTTCCCCCACAGCGTCCATACGCCATGTCTAGTCATGGCCCGTTGCAGACGTTGGCAACTGTCATGCTGTGGGCTGCGCTACTCTGCACTGCTCAAGACATGGTGACTGGCCAGAACATCGCACGACGCCGCTTAACCTGGGACTCACATTTTGAACGGTTTGGAGCGCAGTCTGGACTTGCCCACCGGTCCTGGGACCATTCTCGCAGCCTTGTAGCAAAGGAGCAGGGCCGTGGCCCCTGCAAGAAGGTCGTATGGTTCACAGCGTTTGGTGAAAGCAACCCAGACGTGATACGCACTTACCAGCATTTTGTGCAGGTCGCGGTGTTGTCCGCACGCGACAACGCACCATCGGTCCTGCCGCACTTGATATATGGAGGCCGCGCAAATAACTTCACGAAGTGGTTTCAGGACCACGGAGGCGTGGTTCACTTCTGGCAGGCAGGTGCTGCTTTCAGTCCGTGTGCTGTTCCTGCCCCCCCAGCCTGTGCCATCGATGCCGATGTTGTATGTGTCGCTCTGCTGAGCAAACTTAAGACTGCCCTCTGCCTGTAGCTGAGCTTTATTGAGAAGCTTGTTGACGCAGTCAAGCAAAAGCATCAGCCGAAGATATGGCTCCGGCACTGGGTGAGTGAGGTTGCACAGGGGGGTTGTCAGGGAACGGGGTGTGCAACGGGGGTGCAACGTGGGTGAGGATGGAGAACAGGGGCCAGGCCGGAGACACACTCAAGCCATCTCAGATGCTGCGGCACACACAACGTGCCATTCTGGATTGGCAGTGGCAGGCGCTCCATGGCCTGTCACTGCAGTTCCTGATGCAGAACCACATTGCAGCGCACAGCATGCTGCCCTGCTGCCCCCCCTTTTCACGTGCAAGCACTGCTCATACGCCTTCCCCCCACCCACCCCCCACCCCCTGCCACTCCCCCTTCACACACACACCACGTGTGAGTCCATCGCCGACTGGGCATATGTGTGCGTGCATTCATGCATACACAAACGCATATACATGCACAGGCTGTGATGAACCAAGTACAGTGTACTCTGCACTGTACTGAGCGTTTTTGCACGCACTGCATTGTCACGGTGCTGCTGCCTTGCTGCCTTGGCCCGCAGGGCGCCTACATGCGGCTCGACATCCCACTCCTGCTGCAGCGCGACGCCGGCAGCATCCCGCCAGACGCCGACCCCAACTACGTCCTCTACACCGACTGTGACGTGATGTTCGTCAAAGACGTCAACTCTTGCGTCATACCGAAGCCCAAAATCATGGCGCTCGGGGGCGAGTTTGCCCGCAACACGATCGGCAACTCCGGAGTCCTCATCATGAACGTGCAGGGGTACGCAAAGGAGCGCGAGGGGCTCGTTCAGTATGGCGTGAAGCACCATTTCCCGGGCGTGGTCGACCAGACGCTCATCCTGGACCATTTCCGTGGACGGCTCGATCAGCTCCCGGATGGGTTTAACCACAAGCCGTACTGGGGCGCGACGGGCGGCGACACCCGCATCGTTCACTTCCACGGGCCCAAGCCGGGCGGTTGCCTGCGCTGCCTCGTCAAGACGCAGGCGCGGCACGATGCGGTGGACAAGTGCGGCTGCGCGGACATCTACAAGTGGATCTGGAAGGCGCTGGTCCCCGACAAGGGCGAGTTTTACGTCAAGGCGCTGGCCATGTTTTCCAAGTATCAAGAGCGTGTGAAGCGATGATGCGTACAACACTAGAACACATCTACAAAACTACAGGTCTACGGTATGCATGCATTTGTCCTGCACTGGTGTATAGCTGGGTGTATAGTGGGGTGTCACATTGCTTGCTGGCGGAGGAAGGGGTGCGTGAGCGCGTGTTGGCTTTGGCCTGGCTTGGGCTTTGGCCAGTGCTCTGGGTTTTCAGGTCGTGTAGGTTGGGATCTCACCGAGATCTATTTAGGTGTGTGCATTGCCCTCAATACAAGTTCTATCCTATTATAGAACTGGAGGGAGCGTAATGCACCGCCCTAAGTCTTCGGCCTGCAATCGAGTGCCGTCGTGTACGTGGGCGCCTGGGCGGGTGACCTGCAGGCATCACCAAGTGAACCTCGGCTCGTGAACACAGGCGCAACTTGCCGCCTGGCTGGTTGCAATCCACTGGCGCACTGCCGTGTCTGCCTGATGAGACCATGTTGGGGATGATAACATAACGTCGCATGGACGCTTGCGGGTGTGGGTTCGCCAGGCGCAGGCTTGTGAAGGTCAGCCACCGCTGATCCCCTGTTGCATATGGGTCATGCGCCTACTGTGCCCAAGCTGTGTGGGCTGCTCTACTCGTGCCCACCTGCGTGCGCATTGCCTGAAGTACCCTGCCAGCACACCTGTGTGGACCGTCAGCCAACGCTGCGTGCGGTGCTTGGTGCGATGCCCTGCCGATATCCATTCTGTGGGTCTCTCCCATGCGGCGCAATGTGGGATTCGCATTGCTGGCAGGAGGCCCCGATCTGGCACCTGCTGTTGCTGCTGCATGCTGGATGTATCAAAACTGCCTGATGCCAATCCTTCTGGCCATCCCTACTGCCTGCAATCCCATACGCGCATCTTTGCCCGTGTGAATCTTGGCCACGGGTAATCACTCTTGCTACTTACACACACTGCTGCTTGCAGCCACCATTCTCTTGTGTTCGTCTTGGAATTTCATGTCTCGATAGCAAAATCAGTGCGCCGGGATTGCACGCATACACAACAACGCACGGTGGATCATTCGGGATCGCTACCAGCACCATGTTTCGCGATCAGCACTGTCTCCGACATCAACTTCATCATGTACTGGTGTATGTGCACCGGCCCACCCGAGCGATTGGGTAATAACTCGCCCGGTTGAGCTGCATAGCCAATAAGCAAAATACGCTCCGGATCCAACAGTACCGAATGAAGGCCTCAACAAAGGCATCTAAGGCAAGCCGCTCCACACAGTCCGGCAAACAGCTCTTGCAGTTGTATGGCGGCGGCCGCGAAATTCTGTACCCAGCCACTGGGGATTGATCAGCAGCCTCCAGACAAAAACATGAACGAGCCCGTCACAGGGGACTCGATTCAGCCAAGGTGCGCAAAACGCAGCACCCCCACCAGAGTAGCAGCACCTAAAAGCCGTGCGGACCTGCAGCCCGCCGCCTTGATCCGGGGAAGATGAGGCAGCCATGAGAGCCGCACGTGGCATGGGGCCCTACGCATCCTTGTCATGTGCACAACGTGCATCTTCAAGCGTGCATGATAAATACGTATAGCTGCGTGCATGTGTTGTGCCGAAACGCACACACACCTCCAATTTATTCAGGAGTTCACCCGTGCTAACGCCTTGTCTATCGACCCTCGCAAAAACATTGGCCCCAGGCCACATTTCACCTCACGCATAGGCACAGCTGTAGGCACAGCGAGCACAGCTTATGACCATGATCCGAAACCCAGCAGACCTGCATGCCCTAGCCGGGACTTTTATGCATTCGCGCTCTAATGACGCGCAGTCACGCTGTGCACGCCTGAGCGGGCACCCACTTCCGCATTATGTTGCCGAAAGCGATTCCCACGTGGCATTCAAACCCCGACCAGCGCATGCATCCAGTCGGCTGCATCCAGGCTGCATCCGAACATCGCGTTCAATCACCTCACACTCGCTGACGCACACCTTGGCCGCAGCAAACGAAAAAGC
Source organism: Chlamydomonas asymmetrica (assembly GCA_001662385.1). Taxonomy (NCBI): domain Eukaryota; kingdom Viridiplantae; phylum Chlorophyta; class Chlorophyceae; order Chlamydomonadales; family Chlamydomonadaceae; genus Chlamydomonas; species Chlamydomonas asymmetrica. Next base: position 14,299 of record BDDA01000628.1, read on the forward strand.
AGGGCATAAACAAGGATTGCAAGCCTTGAGCGCGGCAGTGGTGCAGAAATATTGCACATCATTCGTGCGGCTCAAGGTGCCAGTGTCCGTGAACCAGGCCGCCGCACTACCCAAAAGGAACACCCACAGTTGAGCAAGTGCTCCACCATGTGCGAATGCTCCACCGTGGTGATCGCAGCAGTCCAGAGGCAGGTCAAGGTTTGTGCACCACAATGCCATGCAGCAAAGCAGCCTGGGCTCCCTGGGAAGAGTTGCGTTGGAATAACTTCGAGGGGTGGACACGGCGGCGGTGATTGGCTGGGAATTGTTCAGCGGTTGGTTTGACTCAAGAGCGTCCGAAGTGAGCGACGAGCGTACATGCGTTGCATGCGGCTATGTTGCGCCGACCATACCCAGGGGGAGGGAAGGATAAGGGTGGTGGGGATGGGGAAGAGGCCAGGGGGTGGAGGGGGAAATGGCACAAGACAGCAACAGACGCCAAGCGCAAGCGACGAGACGGATCCGGGCCATGGCCGAAAGGCAGGAAGATGAGGAATACGGGGGCATCAATCCACGAGTGATCACGTGCGTTAGGGCCAAACTCAGTACGAATGATAGCTCATGAGCGTTTGCGCAAAGCGCGGCATGCCCGAGTAGAATAGTATCGGCCTCTTATTGGCCCTGGACTGGACTACTGGAGGTTAAAAAACAGCAAATAGCCCGCCTGCCACGCGTTGCGGGGCCAAACTTGGGTAGAGCAGGCCCCAAAGTGAGTTTGCGGGTAGCGCTGCGTGCATCAGTTCATGTGGCTATGGGGGATGTAGAAGGGTGAGAGTGGGGTGGGGGGGTTGATGGCACACACACCCCACTCCAGCAGTGCGTTGATTCTACAGGGCATTACTTTGACAGCCGATACCGTGGACAGCAATCGGTAAATTGCGGCGTCCATGCTCCAATCCCCACTCAGGGTCGAGACATTGGGCCAAGAGCGTGACGGGACCAATTGACGGTCGTGCAACACGCACCGCAGCAGACCGAATGAGGCACTCATGAGGGGTTCCTTGTCATCACTTATGGCTTGAACATTAGCGCAAGGGTTCAGCAACTAAGATGGCATTGCAACCACACAGCGGTGCTGGACTCGGCGGCACCTTGGAATTGGCGAGCAAGAAGGGAGCCATGCGCCTAAACGTCCTATCGCCCGAAAACAGGACCTGGCAAATCGACCGATGCACTGATTATTTTGGGCCGCGCTACCTAAGGCCGCAACGTATTGTTGCAAGCAAGACTCTAGCAGCAACAGCGGCTGCTTGAAGCCACATGTGGTGATAGGTACCTCTTTCTCAAGCACAGCCACAGCAACTGATGAACAAAATGAAGGGCACGCGGGGAAAGGTAGTCCAATCCCCAGCAGACAAAATTGCCAAAGCTAAACAACGCCCAACACATGACGGATGAAAGTGGCAGGTGGGGCTTGCCCGCCCCTCACGCGCACACGCACACACATATCACACACGCGCATGCACATGCAAGCAAGCACACGCAAGCACACACACGCACGCAAGCACACACACACACAAGCACGCCGGCGTAGGAAGCAAATGGCCGGACACCAGATCGCCACACCACACACTGGCACACCCATGCCAAATCGCATCCCACAGTCAAACCCAACAAGTGCGAACCCATTTGTCAACGACCTCAGCATGGCTTCTGCCAGCAACTGACAGCAATTGACACTCGCACACAATGCAAGAAACGATGCCGACTAAAGCACAGAACAAAATTTAGATGCACCAGGCTTGAGGCACGCACACACACCACGCCACACACTTGGTTCAACCGGTGCCATAGCCATTGCGTTGCACCATCAGTGTACCCCCCGGTTGTTTCCAAAACACACATGGAAAAGCCCCAAGCATCCACACCTTCCATCCCACGCAGTTCACGTTGTGCCCCAGGTGAGGGGAATACACAAGGGTCATTCGCAAGGAGCTTGCGTGCTGGAATATCCAACAGGATTCGGTGGGAGCGTTGTGCTGTGCGGGGATTCGGGTTCGTTTGTTTCGGGCCTAACCAGGCATGGGTCCTGGCTACGCCCGTTCATCAGTTCAACCCAAAGCATCAGCTCATTGGCACACACCTCGCTCACGGTTAAGCAACAGCAAGAATGCCAACGCCCACAGCCTGCGCTGCTGCGGCAGGTGGTTCATGCAAGCTGACGGGGGCCGCCCTCACAGGCACGTCAGGCCTTGCTTGAGCTCGGCTCCGTTCTCGGCCCGGATGCTCCCATCGATGTGGCAGCGCTTGACCACCAGCCGCGCCCCCCGGCCCGTCGCGCGCGCCGCCGCCGCACCCTGCGTGCTCGTCACACTGCAGCGGTGCAGCTTGGCTGACCCTCCGATCAAGTGCACGCCGCACATCTGATCGCCCTCAAAGTTGCACGCCTCGGCGACCAGCGCGACGCCCGCGCCCTCGCACCGCACGCCCTCCTCCCGCCCCTGGACCTTGCAGGCGCGGAGGTTGACGGAGGTGGCGCTGCTGCCGCCGCCCGAGCCGTCCGACGCGCCATTCGGCGAACCGCCACCGGAGCCGCCGGAGCCGCGCACAAGGCTGCCGCTGTTGCTGCTGCTGTGCACGCTGCTCCCACTTGCCCCCGGGGCGGCGCTGTGCGCTGCGGCGGCCTGCTGCTGCTGCTGCTGCTGCTGCTTGGCTTGCTTGTTGGCGCTGCTGCCGCGCAGGGACAGCCCAGCAAACGTCGTGCGCTTTGCAGGTGCGGGTGTGGGTCCAGACGACCCTGACGACCCCCCAGGCTGCTGCTGTTGGGACATCGACACGGACTCTCCCGGAAGAATCGTCGCAAGCGTGAAATCGTATTGCTTGTCCTGCACACACACACACATGGTATGGTGGATGCACAACAACCCCAGTTAAAGCGAATACCAGTACAGTGTGCCTCAGCAAGGGGATAAGGATTGTCCAGGGTCCAGGAGTTCAGACCCAGGCATGTGAGCATGCATCGATAGGGTGAGCGCCTGAATAGATGCCGTGTCAGTCAAAATCCAGGCAGGGTCAGCATTAAGCAGTCGGTCAGGCGCCGCACCGTTGCAAGGAGGCCCTGCTGTGTGGAGCCCATCATGCGGCAGCCATTCGCGACCAGGCGCGCGCCGCGCGTGACCAGCGCGTTGTACTGCCGGTTGCGCTCCAGCTCGCAGTCCTGCAGCTGAGCTGTACCGCACGCCACCAGCACGCCCACCTGCCGAAGCACCGACACCAAAACACACACCGGAGGACACCGGGTTAGGCAAGTCCAGGCGGTCCCAGGTAAACAGGAAAGCATACTAGGGCAGAGAGAGCGCGGCTGCGAGCCACAAACAACACTCAGGCCATCGCCGGAAAGCAAGCAAAGTCGTGATACGGGTGGCTTGCCACAGACATCTTGCGGTGCACACGCGCACGTGAGCTGCGGGATTCGTGAAGTCCGGTTAGGTGTGCCCCGACGCACCTGTGAATTGCCGCACAGGCCGCACTTGTGCAGGATGAGCTGCGTGTCTGCGCCCAGCACCGTCGCGGCACCGAACCACACATTGTCGCACAGCGCGCAGTTGCGCAGCTCCACCACCGCCCCCTGCGCAACAGCCAGTGGCAGAAGCAACAAGCAGCAACAACAGATTTGTGAGCCATCATCTCTGAGATCAATCAACGCACCATCGCCGCCCCTATGCAGGGGCTACGGTCCACCATGGGGCAAATGGGTTAACTGCGCACGCACCATCGCCACCCACTCGTTTCTCAAGGGCGCTGCGAAGGCAGCAAGCGTGGAGGTGGTGCAGGTTCGTGCGCACCTGCGACACAGCGGCTCCCCCCATGCGGCTGTTGTTGTTGAAGGAGCACATGGTGGCCTTGACGCGGCTGGCGCTGGCCACCGACAGGCCGCTGGCGACGTTGGCGTCCAGCACGCAGTCCTGGAGGTCAGCCACCGCAGCCTGCGGAGGGTGGGGGTGAGGGGTTTGAGGGTAGGGGATGGGTGGGGGGGCAGCAGCAGGGGCAGGGGTGAGTGTGCGGTACGAGCCTCATGCAAGTGAG
>BDDA01000628.1:29079-70909 GCA_001662385.1 Chlamydomonas asymmetrica
AGATGAGCTGCAGTAAGCCGAGTGAGCTTGGTGAGTTGCAGTAGTACCTTGAGTAAGGTGAGCCGAGTGAAGCGAGTGAGCTGGGCGTGCCGGGTGAGCCGAGTGGTCTAGGTGAGCTAGGTGTGCTGGGTGTGGCGGGTGAACCAGTTTATAAGCTTGTAAGCTTTTATGGTAGTATTGGGATGTTCTCCGCCTGATTCCCCTGCTACCTGCATCGCACCTGGGGGTCACGTGTTTAACAGCAGCTAGCTGAGGTATGCTACCTTATCTGTGCATCTACTGTCACAGGACAAGTGCTCCAGCGCGTTCCTTGGTTACGGCCCCCAGGACAAGGGCTTCTTCGCCCTGGAGCTCACGCAACGGCACGATGCCGCTGGGGCGCCTGACCTGGGGGAGGGGTTCGGGCATTTCGGCCTAGCGGTTTCGGACGTGTATGGGACTGTCGCACGCGTCAAGGCAAACGGTGCGTGAGCATGAACGGTGTTTGCGATGCACAATTGCGTAGACACGTTAGGTGTGTGTATCAGGCTGACGGCCAGGTCACTTGACTTTCCCATGTTGTGCCAGGCTCGACACGGTCCTGGTGCCAGCCACTCATCAAAGCCAATCGCATGCTAAGTTCCAGACGCGGCGGGTAAGCAAGCTGCCATGCGCGTAACCATACATGTACACACACTCACCACCCGGGTAGTGCTTTGTTTCCATAGTGCCCCACGTGCCCGCCGGTCTGTGACACGTGCTGACCCTGTGTTGCTCAAATATCCACGGACTTCTGACTACGGTATTACATTCCGCCTATGTGTGTTGCATGCGTGCCTGTGGCCAAGCTTGCAGGCGGGAAAGTGACGCGTGACGCCGGGCCCGTCAAGGGTGGCAAGACCGTCATTGCCTTTGTGGAGGACCCCACCGGGTGAGCTCAAGTGAAGGAGCACCGCACCCTGGTGCAACGCTGCAACTGATGGCAAATGTCATATATATGTGTGCAGCCGTGCAGATGTACTTGCCGTGGCTTCGCACAGGATGCTCTGTAGCCAGCAGGCGCTGGAGGTGAACATGCTGACTGCTTACGGTGCGCATGGCATCTGATGAACACTGTTGAATGCTGTGCAGGTACAAGTGGGAGCTTATCGAGCGGCCCCAGTCCAGCATACGGGACCCCATATGCCAGGTACGGTGATGCCCGCGGTGTTCTGGCGCGCCCTCTCTACAAATGGCATCGGCCATGAGAGCCCATACAAATATACAAAGCTTCATTGATGCCCCGTGCATACATGCTGATGGGACATGCAGCTGGCCAGCATTGATCCTGGCGCCTGCCCTGCTATTGGCCAGCGCTGGGGAATGCCTCGCTTTGCTGCATGGACGCGCATACGTGTGTGCACATGGTAGAGTGTAGGTCACGTAGTGGGTGAGAGCACTGTCATGTCCGTGAGCAGTCCGAATGCAACGTGAAGGCACGTTTTGCGTCATGTTGGTTGCAACGCAGGTCATGCTGCGTGTTTTGGACCTCAACGCATCCATCAAGTATTACACAGAGGTGGGTTCAGCCGCTGGCTCGGGATGGAGCTTGAGCCATTATGCAGCACCAAACCGTTACATGCAACCTGGGTGCAATTCGTCACGGGGCTGGCCTGGCAGGTTTGAGGGGTACTCAGGTGTTAAACAGATCCTGAGTGCTGGACCCGTGACACACCTGCATGAAGGGGCAACCCGAAGGCACCTGCCATGCGCCAATCAGGCCCAGCCTACCCACCCATATGCTCAGTGCAAGCGGACTTCATTGGATGTGCTATGCACGCCACTCTGGCTGGCGGTTCCAATGTTTGCCTCAACCAGCTCTAGGTACACAGAGCGAACAGGCTGCTGGGTTGGCATTCCATACGATGCTGTGATGGATGGGGAGATGGAGCGGCATATGCTTGATGCTCTGCATTGAAGTACCATACCCAACCCGATACCCATCTGCAGCTCTCCTTGTGTTGCCTTGGGACTCAATTGCTGCTGCTGTGCAGGTGCTAGGGCTACAGCTGATTCGCACACGCGACAACCCGGAATACAAGTGCGTAGCTGCATAACTCTGATGGGATGAGCGTGTGCATACCGTGTTCAACCCTGTGCTGTGAGCAGGATGACCACCATGCGTTGCGGGATGGTCTACCATGAGTGCATGGTTGATGCAACAGACCTCCCTGCAGCAACATGCCATGTTTATCAGTCGCAGCCGCTCTGAGCTAGCCGCTTGCGAGGTGGCAGTGCCATCCTGCTGCGTATCCCGTGCTTACCCCCTAGGGCAGAGAGGGTCGCTCCCACGCAGCTGCCGCCCTGACTGCGTGTCCATCTGGGTCACTTGCCCGCTCCCCCTGCAGGTACACGTTGGCCTTCCTGGGCTACGGCGAGGAGACGGACGTGCCGGTGTTTGAGCTGACGTACAACTACGGGCGCGCAGCGCCGTACGACAAGGGCCAGCGGCCCGGGTACTCGTACGTTGCCATCTCCACGCAGGTGCGCGCAGCGGCAGGCGGAGAGGTAGCGGAGGCGCGCTACCGTGCTTTCCTGCAGGAATGCGGGGACCTGTTGCCATGCGATCACCTGCAATGTGCATGTCCAAGCGGCAAACACAGCATGGCGTGGCACACGCGCACTGCTGAATCCACTGTGTCCAGCTGTCCACTTGCATGGCACTGGTATGTTGGTGACGATGTGCGCTGCTGGCATGCGCGCGTACATCAATGCATGCAGGACGTGTCAAAGACGGCTGAGCAGGTCAAGGCGGCGGGGGTCACCACCACGGCCGAGTCCGGCGTGCTGCCTGCCCTGGGCACCAACGTTATCGGGGCTACTGACCCGGACGGTGAGCAGGCTGGCAAGAGTGGTCAGGAGCGGTTGGCAGCTCATAGGGTGACCTGTGGGGATGCTGAGGAGCTGCTGGGGGAAGGGGCGGGGCCTGCAGACGAATGCCCCCACAGTTTGACATGCAACTGCTGACTGTCCACTTCCCCGGGACAACAACATAGCCTGCGTGCTCCACGCTTGCACTGTGCATGGCCATCACCTGCAATACCGGTACACCGCAGGGCTTGGCGCCTGTGTTTCAGCATTGCATGCCTGTTTGTAGCGCGTGTGCATCACATGTTTTGTGCGCGTGTTGTGCATTCTGAAACTGACATACGCCTCCGACATGCAGAGGATTTGCATGAACATGTCACACAGGTCTGGTGCTGACACCACAGGTTTGACACTGATGAGGTCGTGTGTGTGTGCTGCTGTGCGCAGGCTGGCATGTTGTGTTTGTGGACCCGCAGCACCTTGCTTGAGCAGGACACGCATGCGCACCGAGGCACTGAGCCACAGCTAGCGGTGTGTAGGATGCTCAGCAGGATGTGCATTAGGGCTGCAGTCGGCAAGCACCGGGTTGTCTCCCACATGCGGTCAGAAGGCGTGTGAATGCAAAAGGCGCCCTTGCGCTGACATACACGCGCGCTTGTATTCTTCCTGTATTGTTTCCTATTGTTTTCCCATGGTGTACTGGGAAGGTTTAACTCCTGCACGACTCCAGCAACGTCCCACAGTGGTGTCTGGTGCATTGGATTGCTGGCGCTGCACGGCTAGCTGGGCATTCATGCTGCAAATGCTGGTTAGCCCGGATTCCCTCAATCTTTTCAGCAGCGAAGTGCATGTGCTTCATATCGTATACTTCATACAGCGCTGTTGACTTACGGCGGTTCGTAAAGCAGCTCACCGGTTCGCTTCTCACACATTGGTGATCGTATCCTACAGGCCTGTGCCGGGGCCTCCTGATTGTGGGCACCGCCAACAATGACCTCTCTCCTCGGCAACAAAATAGGCAGGGCACTAAGCACAAGGCCAAACTGCTCAGTATTCAAGGGAGCCAGGGCTGTGGCGGCAGCTCCGTCGAGGCTCCCGTTGGGTTCCAGCAGCTTGGGGCCCGCTGCACTGCCGCGGCCTCGGTTGATCAGCAGCGCGCTGCCCTGGAGGACAGGCAAGAAGACTGATGCAGAGCTGCACCACGTAACCCCAGACGGAGAGCGCTTGCTGTCAACATCCCAGGGCACCTCTGAGCAGCGTCTGAGCAAGGCACAGGTGCGAGTTTGAGCAGGCGGTTCTTGCTGACTCAACGTGACACAACAAGTTTTTGGCAGGCACCCAGCCGTGACTGTAAGGTTCTGACGTGCGTGTTTGTGCTTTGCTTTCGTTCCTTCATTTTCGCTCCTCTTTTGCAGGAAGCACTGCAGGATGGCACGCTAGGGTTCGGTTTCTCTGCGGGCGGGTGAGTGCGTTGAAACTGTCGTGGCCCTTGTGCAACTGTGTTGCTTTGGTGCTTGCTGTTTTGAACCACTGCTGGGACAACCGACATAAGCTCGCTGCTCACACCAGACGTGCCGATGACGTAATGACACACGGTTTGCGCCCATCCTGGCTCTGAATCGTGCAGGTTCCTCTACCCCTACCATCTTGGTGTGCTTTGGGAGTTACATGAGCTGGGTATTTTGAAGGATTACAAGGCAAGAGACAGGGGCACGCATTTGCTTTTGTCGTTTGGTGGATACCTTTGGTTTCGGCGCATCGCTCCGTCCCAGTGGTCCTGGGCACGTAAACACCATCGCAAGTCCTGCACACACACTGCAAACGTATTGGGCGGCATATGCATGTGCAATTCATGGCACGCAGGTAAAGATGGCGGGGGCGTCTGCGGGCTCTCTGGCGATTGCCACATACAACTGCGGTCTCGACGTTGAAAAGGCCACCAAAGCGATGATGGAGCTGGCTGCAGACTGCAGGAGCAAGGGAACACGCTTCCGTCTCGGTGCGTCAGCTGTGTTTACGTCGTAGTTGTCGTGTCCTGACCACCACGAATTGCGCCTGTGTCGAGTCGCTTGGAGAGCAAGCAAAAGGGTCCAAACAGCGGGGATTCACAGCGATTGTGATGGGACTGCATTAATCTGCACAATTGCATGCAGTGATTCTCCCAGGTACTGACATGCATTGCAGCTTAGCCACACATGATTCACCATCACGCGGCGTGCCCCGGGGTTCACCCAGCCATCAAGAGTCCATGATTAAGACTCTTGCTCATTCGCACCACCTGGTCTGCTGCTCACCCGCAGGCCCTGTACTTAAGGACTTCCTCCATGCTTACCTGCCAGATGATGCTCACAAGCTCTGCAGCGGCGTCTGCAACGTCCACGTCACCCGCGTGTTTCCCGTGTGGCAGCCGGAAGTGGTGCGCGCGTGCACTACGATAGGCATTCACCGTGGTCCGGCGTGTGCATCTGCCTCTACCTGTTCGTGCACCCATACAGCGCCATGGGTCCATCCAAAACGCAATGCTGGGCCGGAATTCCGCTGCCCTAGCCGCGTGGCTCGCTCGTACTTGGCCTGAGCATATTGCTGCTCGCTTGGCGCACCGAACCCACGCAGCCATGCATGCACTCGATTTGATCCACCAATCCTGATTGTGTGTGGCATTCAGTCAATTTCATCAACCGAACAATGGGTGAATCACCTGCCTGGCTGTGCACAGGTGGATGAGTTCCACAGCAAGGACGACCTGGTGGAGGCGCTGCTGGCCAGCTGCCACATCCCGCTCTACCTCAACGGCCAGTGGGCCACGCTGTTCAGGGGCAGGTGAGCGGCGGTTGCAAACTTGCGCACATGACCTGCTGGTGGGCTGCTGCCATTTGCTGCTGTGGAGCTGGCATGCTTGTTGTGTTGGCTGGGCTCTCTAGTACCGGGTACACCTAGCGTGCTGACAGTGACGATGCTTGGCGTTGGCAAGTGACGAGCATCGCTTTGCATGGCTGTGTTTCGGTACTGATTGTGCCATAGGTACTACATGGACGGCGGCGTGGCTGCGTTCATCCCCCGCCCGCCTACGCCTTATGCGGTCAAGGTGTGCTGCTTTCCGGTCAACGAGATCCTCTCCAAAGTACAGGTGTGTTTTGAAGGGAGAGATGCGTGTGGAGTTCATGGGATACAAACAGATAGGTGTAACCCTTGGGCAGACTGCCATCTGCGCACGTTGCCGTCGCGCGCTGATGGGTTGCAGGACGGGAGACGCGCTGGGGGCGTCAAGGGAGGAATTCGAGCTGGTCAGCCCATGCTTGTGGGTTAGCAAGAGGTTCCCGTGTGGCCATGCAGTGTGATTCCCGTGGGGCCGTGCAGCGTGCTTATGCGCAAGGATAGAGTCTGCACATGACGATGGCAAGGTGTCTGGCCTGATCTGGCGGTTTTCACTTCTGTTCGACCGCAAAGACGGTCTGATGGTCTCAAGCGGTCTCAAGCGGTGACCGCAGCAAGCTTGAGTGTGTGTATGTGGGGGGGAAATGCTGCGCGTATGGTATGTGTGTGCGCATGTGGGGGGTTGCTATGTGTGTGGGGCGTTACTATGTGTGGCGGTGGAAGGTATATCTTAATATGTGTGTGGGGGGTGTTATGCCTACCTACGTGATTGCAGCAGAGAGGCACGCATACACATGTGTGCAGAGCATGAGTGTCCACAAATTTATTCGCATTGTGGCGCGCTGACAGGCCTGACAGGTTGACATCTTGACTGGTGTCCTCCATGGCTTGTGACTTTGTCCAGTGTCCAGTTCATGAACCCATGCATGCCTTCACGTCCCCTAAGCAGGCATGCGAACACAATCGCATGCTGTAGAGCATCACTCCTCACACGCTTGCCTTCACAAATCACAACATACCGCAACATACACCCCCGGCACCATCTCGTAGCGGCGAGGGTGAGGCCGCTGGCTGGCGTAATGACACTCGAACCAAAACGTCTGGATGGCATGTGCGGTACGGTGCATGCAGGACCGCGTGTCGCAGTACGAGCGCGTGGCGTCCCTGCTGGACGTGGCCATCAGCCCTGACGCGTTTGAGTCGTGGCCGTACGACTACGCGACCATGGCGGCGTGGGCGCTGGTGCCGGCAGAGGATGTCGTGCTCAAGTGAGTGAGGCAGATAGACTGCTGCTCAGGCTCGGGCTCAATGGCGTCACATAAATGACATAACTCAGCAAGGCGCGCAGTTTAGCTGTAGGAACTTGCGAGTACGTAATTCTCTATTGTATTACATTGGTGCTGTGCTTGCATGGATGTGCCAGTTCACAGTTTAGCGTGCTTGTTTTGGTGATCGTATGGCGTAGCATTCAGGCAGTCGATGCCGGTACAAGTTGGCTGGTGGACCGCCGACGGTTAAGCATGCATGGATGGTTCCTGGATCCAAGCCACTCAGCCGCGCTTGGCTATTGCGCATGCATGCGTGCTCTTGGCCTGTGGTGGCGTAGGTACTTCATTGCGAAGGGCCGGCGTGACGGGCACGCGTGGGCGCAGCGCATGATGCTCATCCCCAGCGAGGCGGGCATGTCGGAGCAGGAGAAGGAGCAGCGCCTGCACGAGGCCGAGATGGCGGTGGGCACCAGCGGCGTGGCAGGCATCACCGCCGCCTCCGCATCCAGCAGCAACAGCAGTGCTGATGGGAATGGGAGCAGCCGGCCTAGCGGGCTGGTGCTCCCGGCGGGCTATGCCGCAGCGAGGTCTGTTGGGACGACAACACAGACGCCGCCAGAAGCATCAGCGCCATCTGCAGCTTCTGCTCCCTCAGCAGCGTCCTCATCGTCATCAGAACCTCTCGGCCCTGATGAACGTAAGCCCGAAATGAACCTTGAGTGAGGTCTGCAGGGGCCTGGCTTGTGGGGTATGTGTGCGCATGGGGCGCGATGCATTGCGTTGTCCACACAGGCACGATGCGTGCTTGCCCGGAAATGTTTTGCTACGCTCCACTCAGACAGGTTCAGCTTTACAGCACCTCTGCTGGGAGTTTAATTTGTGGCCGTACGCCTTGCCATCCGCCAACCAGGGCAGGCCAACAGAACGGCTGTGTCGGTGTGCAAGCACTCTGCTCAAAAACGTTATTGGATTCATCCTAAATCAACAGCGGATTAGCTTGGCATCTGGTGGCCTTGCTGCCATCAGTGCGTGCATTCTGCTCTTCATCAGCTCATGTGCATGCATGTGGTCTGCCCTGACACGCAGGCCTACCGCTGCCGCAATGGTACTACCCGTCAAACATTGCTGGCAAGTTTGTGGCAGCCATGAAGCGCCGGAGAGCGGCCGCGAGCGACAGCGATGACCAGCAGGGCAGTAGCGTCAGCGGCGAACACAGTGCCGCATCGGCCGGTGATCATGGCGCATCTGAAGTTCCTACAAGCAGCAGTGCGGGTGTCAAGGCTGCGAGGCAGTCTGAGCCTTTGCAGCAGGCCACTGAGACAGAGTCTGCAACAGTGACGCCTTCACCTGCTGACGTGGCCGCATCGGTGGACAGCACGCGCGCACGTGTGCAGTAGTCTCAGCCGCAGTAGGCAGAATCATGCGGGCTTGTCAAGCTGTAAACAAGCATGTTGGTTTTGGGTTGCATACATTCCCAGGCATGCGCCTCCCGCCCTGCAGATGCACGCTCGTGCCACAACCACGCTGCTGCTTGTCTGGGCTCTCAACACTCCCATCGTCCTTAACATTGCAGCCAACTTTGTTGTCGCGTGATGTACACCTGGGCGAAGTCACCCACAGGCACGCACCAACATCCTCTCCGGTCCCCATGCATCGCCATAGCCAATCTCCAAACATCATTCATGATTGGCGCGATTGGCCGAGTGCTGTAAAGTCAATCAATCAATCATCGATCGTGCGCCCCCTGTCCACAACGTGTGCTTCCGGGCGCTTGCTTATCTTCAACGCCACATACGCGTCCACCCCACCTCCATCGCTGTCCCGGCACAATCCCCATCTGAGGGCAGCATTCATCGGCACATCGCCCTCTCGGCCGATGCACTCCACACGTTGCCTTCAAAATGTCGCCTTTACGTGTATGTACTGCATACCGGTAAGCCCGCATGTATGGATTTATCAGCATAAGTCACACAACGGTTACTGAGGGGTGCTGCACTACCACACAGCAACATATGTTTCCACTGCAACAGCTGCAAACAACACCACCAGTCAAAGCAGCCTAGCGTGAAGCAGTTGGTCATGCCCACCCGATTCAAGGTGCCGCTTGCAAATGCAGCTGCATGCAGCCACACTTGCAGCAACATAAGTTAAGGCAGCAGGGCAGTGTTATCAATCCGTGTGTGCTTAATAATCTCACATTGCTGCTTATAGCGACACATGCGCACGCCACCTCGCTCACGCGCCTAGCAGTGTGCAAGCTGGCCACTGGAATGAAAAACGGCCCATACGGACTCAGATCTGTCATGTTCATACTTCTATTCTTCTCCTATCCGAGCTCGCGAGAGTGCGCTACTGTGAATGCAATTTCGGCATGCACTTGGCCGGCTGTCAAATGGTGGGCCCCAAGGGTGTTGATGTTTAGTTGTTGATTTGAGTATGCACGTCTTGCTTGTAGCCTCCAGCACGATGTGCATGTAATGGACACATGCAAAGAAAGGCATGGCACGGCCCTGCCTTGTTTGTATGACCGCAGTCCGGCATGAGAGCGAGCGCTACCCGCTGCTGGTCCATGCCTGCCACCATATGGAAGCACAGCTATGCTACAATGGGCTGTGCCCTCTGCCAGTGCTTAACTTGTGACCTTGTCGCCATCACCGATCAATCGATCATTGACACGCCAGTCCCCGAACCTTGCCAGAAAGGCTACATTGATACATTCGATCGCCACAAGCACCAGTAGCAATAGCAGGTAGCCCGCAGCACCGCCCTTGGGGAACAGCAGGTGCATGCATCCAGTGCATGTATCACAAGGTGTGTTGCGGCAGGGCATGGAGGGCCATCCAACAGAGGATGGCCTTGGCATGCTGCCTCGGGTGCGCCACATAAAGCGCACACCATGCCCGCTTGACCCTGGCCTTTCTCACAACAACGCTGTGTAAAAAGCCGCCGCCGCCCAGCTTGCACGCAAACTCATCACTGCCATCAAACCTGACGCCAATCCCCTGTACCTGCTGTCGCGTGTGATAGAAGATCCTCAGGACGTCAGCGGGGAAAGCAGGGGCAAAGTTTCGCATCTACCGCCTGGTGACAGCACTTGCTCGCCACAGCCGATGGTGAAATGCAACCTGATGCAGTGGGTGCTCTGGTGCGCGCACGCACCTTTATGGGCCAATCTGCAGCGGCACAGGGGCAACCAGATGTGATGATGGCGCGTGGGAGGCACAGCTGCGGTTCACCTGGGTCAACAAGTACCGCACTGTGCAGGATAGATGCCACCACCTTCCAGATGCGTGGGCTGGTGAAGGTGGGTGACCGCTACATGCCACACCTGCCTAACCCATTCGCTGGTGGCCTCCACCTCAGTGGGACATGGGACCTGCAAAGCATGTTCAAGCAGCTGCAGGCAAAGTGGGCAAGTTGGTGCTGGACACCTGCACCACAGTCCGCAGCACCCGCCGGCAATGCAGCCCCGCACATAGGAGGCGGAACGGCAGATCCTCAGCTGCATGCGGTTCGCGCACCCCAGCCTGGATCAGCCGAATGCGCTGCACACAATCTCCATCCGCAAGGCAACAGCCATGCAGGTGTGCCACACCAGCCAGTATCGTGCACAGCGCATATGCAGTTTTGCAGCAGAAGCAGGCGACGCAGCACGTCACCGTGCCGTCAGTCCTCACAACCTCAAGCAAGTATGGCGGCTGGCCTGGGGGGATCAGCACAAGGAGATGTACTGGAGGCTGGCCACAGCTGATCTTGCTTTGCCTTGGGATGCCAGGTACGCAAGCGATGGCCCGGCGTCACCACCTCTGCAGCGCGGGGCACGTCACCATCGCCTTGGTAGCACGTGACGAGATACGACGGCACAGATGCCTAGCAAGTCAGCAGGGGGGACGAGTGGCCGCTGAAAGCCCCACCCGGGTGGGGTCATACAACACGTATGGCTGGTGGTACCCACCAGTGAGGCTTGCCGTGCTCAATGCGATGAATGTAGCAAGGCGGTATCTCGCCAGCATATGAATACGGGCAGGTAGTTTGTTGCAGTTTGGCAAGAGCAGAAGCGTACACTGCGTACACGTGCACGCCCCTGGCGCGTAACGCAAATGCCCTAGTTGCTGACCTTACTCGTTGGGAACTGGGGCGTGCCCAGGCGTCCTGTGATTCAGCCGCCAGCCAGGGCTGGGGTGCCCCAAGCCCCATGCCACAAGCCGCAACAACGGTGAAGAAAACCAGCCCAATAAGGTTTACAACGAACCCATTATCGCCAGTACCATGGATTGGGTGATAACTTTTATTAGACGCGAGGCGCATGAAACCAAACCATGACAAGATAAACACTCGCTACTACAAATGGAGTGCTTGCCACGCCCATCTATCGGAAACGCAACACACATTGCCGATGAGCGCACGCAGGCTCTGCCAGTTGCACTGCCCGTAGGACATACAATGGGCGGCTCCCACAGGCCGAGCCGGGGTTGGTCCACCTTGTCCTTTGCCCATCAACGATGCGTATTGACTTACAACAGCAGTACGATGCACTCCTAATGCAACTGCAAAACCCTGCCTCGTCCTCAAACCCATATTGACAGTTGCCCCATCATGGCCACAGATCCATTTCTGTCACAAAACTGGCGATGCGCACAGTCGCCGCCGTTTGTTCAGCACAACAGCATGCGTCGCCCCACCCGATTCATCACGTGCCGCCATGCACGCGCAGTCGGCCTGCATGCGCCCCCACACGCCCAATATGTATTGCAAATTTGCAACGCCTCATGGATAGGAAGTGACACAATGCTGGAGAAGGTCGAGAACAAGGAACAACAACGGAACAGCCTCATATGTCACAAAGAACCCCTGCGCTGCATGCTTCCAGTCAATAAACTTTCTTCTGTCCAAATCCTAAGCAAAAATGCAGATGCCATCATATGCAATCGGCATCAGTGCACAAGATGCAGGCACCCACCGTGCATGCAACTCCCCAGCAAGTATGCAAAACGTGTTTGCTGGCACCAATTGGAACGTATGTGATAGGTTCGGAGCCCAAACTGTTGTTACGATACAACATGGCAAATAATGAAGAACTCCGTCTGCTGTTGTAGGTGTTATTTGTTTCACCCATGGATGGGTGGTGTAGGTGGTGGGGGGCTTGCGCACACCGTACATATCAGGCATCATGGCATGCATCCTACGTATGCCTTGCTTGCACGGTGCAACACACGGTGATGGGCTTGACCCATATGGTGCATGCCCATACATGTATGTAGGACGTTCTATCGGCTAGGAGCCAAGACAACTAGCCGATAGTGGCAGTAGCAAGCACAGTAGTGGTAAGCAAGCTAGTATGACTGGTCTGCGCTGCCACAATGGGTATTGACGCGGCAGACTGTGTGATGCAACTGATCATGGGCATGCAGCTTGGTGTGCACATAGGCTTGCTGGAAACTGTGTGCTAGCGGTGAGGCTTGTGTTACTCAGCTGAGCGGTGCTGCGGGTCCGCTGGAGGGGTTATCAGGCCCTGCACAGCTTAAGCAGCGCCGCTAGCGCGGGTAATTGACTCTTTCTGTGACAATGAGACGGTCTGGACTTGGGAGCTTGTACAGTCGTAAGAAAGAAGCGCTGGGTCGGGGCCCCAGCGCTCATTAAGAGGCAACCACTCCTGAAAGGATGTGGTTGAACACTCCAGGGGCCCGCCCAGGGCCGGGTCACCTCAGGTGAAACCCATGAATGCATTGCATGCAAGTACTGCTGAAAAGCAGGTGAAGCCACAATGCAAAGAAAGCCGCCACCACGAGGTGGAGCAAGAGCTAGGCTCAAGACAGTAGCACTCATAGCTACTGTGTGCTGTGTGGCAACAGGCACGTGCGTGCACGTGAGTGCAGCAGAACACGTGCAACAGCTGAGATGCAGCTGAGCTAGGCTAAGGAACAAGCACATGAGTGCAAGGCTAAGCAGTAGCAGCAGGGCACATGCATGCTGTGCTGACAGCAAGGCATGTGTTGTGCCTGCGGTGGTTGGTTTATGCAAGCATGCGAGCGGTTGGTGCTGGGTGACCAGCTAGCGTACGACATGCGGAAGTGTTGTGTAAAGTGTGTGCCGTACGAGGCACGTGATCGGTCAAATTACGCGAACGGTTGTGACAGCTGACGCGGCAGACTGTGTGATGCAACTGATCATGGGCATGCAGCTTGGTGTGCATCCCCCCCCCAGCCACGAGCGTGGGAGCGGGAGAGGCTGGCAGAGCTGATGACATACGCACAAGCTGCACTAACAAATGGCAGGAACAACGGCTAAATGTGCATGCGTGCACAGGCTAGGCAATGGAAGGGCGAGCTAGGTCAAATGCGCATGCGTGTTGCTGCAAGCGCACATGCGATGCGGCACAAGGCAGGCAGGCACAGCAGGCATGGTGAACTACGATAAGCTAAAGAGCAAAGGCTACGGAAGCACGCGTGCGTGCGCAATTATGCAGTGAGGAGGCACCTGAGGAGGCGCTAATGAAGATGCAAGCCAACATGCGAGGGCACGGAGGCTAACGCTAGCATAACAAGGCGTCCAAAGCGCAGGGAACCCTGAAATGGCAGAGCGGGCGGCTGAGGCCGGTGAAGCAGATGTAACGCACCCACAGAGATGCAGTGCGCTGGGGAAATGCTAAGGGCAGTGAAATGGCCCAGTAGAGACGAGGCGGAGGAATGTGTGCAGTTATTGCATGCATGCGATGCACGAGCCCATGCGAGGACTTGTGCAAGCTGTAAGAGGCCAACAACGACAGTGGCCACTGCAGCAACGGGAACGGTGAAGCCCGAGGTGCAAGCAGTGGAACTACAGGGGGACCATGCAAGGCCCGAGCCTTGACGAAGGCACTACAGCAAACGAAAGAGACAACTGCCAGGCAAGGACATCAACCCAGAAGGGGAGTGATGGGCCAAGGGCATGACTGATGCGACCAGAAGCACGGGTGTGCGATATGCAACTACAGGGTCATTTGCATGCGAGGCATGCGTAAGATGTGCTGGCATGTGCAGGCGTGCAGCATGCCACTAACGTGTGTGTCTATCTGCGCACATGCGGACATGCGGCAAGGTAACTGGGTAAGGGTGCACGCAGGGCGTGCGGCAGAGCTACAAGTGCCTGCAGGGCACAAAACAACGGTTGCATGCACAGGGCGTGCGATGCAATTGCTGACGTACAGCTGCATGCAGGGTATGCAGCAGAGCTACCAACGAACGAGAGTGCTTGCACGCATGTGCAACGAGGCGTCCAATGTACGCACCATGAGAGGCATGAGGCAATCTATGAGTGCCTAGGAGGCACGCAACACAACTACTTATGTATGACTGCATGCATAGGGCAGGTGCAGTGCGGCTACTAGCGCAAGGGTGCGTGTGCATGCGGACATGCAACAAAGATACCAGCGTGCGTGTACGCGGGTCATGCCAGATGGCTGCTAAAGTGCACGTGCCTGAGGGGCATACATGCGACACAACTGCTAGCGTGCGCCTGCATGAAAGGTATGCAGCGAAGCTACTAGTGCACAGATGTGCGTGTAATGCGCGCATGCGGACATGCAGCACAGCTACTAGTGCATGAGAGGCATGCAATGTATAAATCAAAGGCAAGCCAGAAGGCAGGTGTGCACTGGCAGGGGCAAGCAAGCACGGACCGTCAAGGCATATGCATGTGAATCCGAGTCAGGTGCACAAGGTGCACAGCAGGCTTGCGTGCGGCTCACTGCTATAACTTATACGATCAACACTGGTAGGCAGTATTGCAAGGGCGCGTGAGAGCTGCGGTTGTGTTGTTGCTGAGGCTGTGCATGGTTGGTGTGCAGCACGGTATGCGTGCTGCGGTGGTGTGCATCCTCCCCCCCCCCAGCTTGGAGAGCAGGGCGAATGCGAGGTGGAACTGCATGTCAACAAGATACAACACGGCAATCAGTGCACACATACACGCATGCACCGTCTAGACCTGGCCACAGCAACAGAGAATGCTAAATGCTACAAGCACCGGCACCGGAGGCTGTTGCACGCTGGTTGCAAGCGCGCCTGGCGAGGGTTGAAGCGAGGCTACGTACGGAGCAGCAGGGCGCACGGTAGGTGGCTAGCGCGGCTCAGTGGCGTAGCGCGCCCTGTACCACTCCTCTGAGCCTGGCTCAGAGCCTGGCTCAGAGGCGGAGGCGGGATGGCTGGCCGCAGGTGCCGCAGCGGGCGCAAAGGCAGCTGCCATGGCATCAAAGGCATCCTGCATCGTGTGCAGCTGCTGGTAGGGGCAGCGCGACACGTTGTGCCCGTGGCGCGACTCGCAGTACTGGTAGTCGCAGTACAGCGCGGCGGGAGGCGCCGCAGGCGGTGCTGCGGGCTGCTGAGCTGCTGAGCGGGAGTAGGAGCTGGGCGGCGCTGAGCGTTGTTGTCCCGAGGACGATGGCACGCGACGCTGTGGCGGTGCCACGTGATACCCGAAGAGTGGTGCAATCCGGGGTTGCTGCTGCCATGATGACCGAGACTGGCGGTTGCTGGCGGTGGGAGCTGAGCGTGGGCTGCCTGGGTTGTGGAACTTGACAGCGCGTGGCTGTTGCGCATGCTGCTGCGGCTCTTGCTGCTCCTCCTGCTGCTGCTGCTGCGCGTAGTCCTGGTAGTCGGCCTGCTGGTCTCCATCTGGCTGGACCTCCTGCTCCTGGTAGTCGACTTGGTCGTCGTCCTCCAGCTGCTCGGCCTCCTCCTGCTGGTAGTCAGTTTGCTCGTCCTCCGACTGCTGAGCGGGTGTCTCGGTAGTGTCGGCTGCGGAGTCAGAGGTGGAGCCAGCTGTGCGCTGCATGAGGCCGCTGTTGTAGTCGTCCAAGTCCTGCTGCGTCCAGGGGCCGTGCTTGTAGCCCAGCATGTCCTGCAGCGTGTCGTCCACGAAGTCGGCCTTGGCTCCCAGCTTCTGCAGATCGTACGGGTTCAGCTTTATGTCGTCTGAGACCATGTGGAAGCGGAGCTGCTCGTTGACCTTGGGGTTGAGGATGGGCTCCTCACTGTGCTCCTGCTTGCAGGCCGCAACGAAAGGCGGGCTCAAGCCGTACAGTGTGAGGCTGTGTGAGCAAAAGATCGTGCTGAAATAGCAGCGCTGATGCAAACTGTGTTGCCCTGTCCACTGCGAGGAAGCGGAGCACCCAACGAAGGCACCCAACGGCTGGGCGGCCACACAAAGTTGCGGAAATCACTAGTGTGAAACCAATCGGGAAAACCAGAGGCGGAAACCCACCGGGTGAAAGCTCGAGCGCCGTTCCTTAGGGGACAGCACTAGAGGTTGGCTTCTTTCTTAAAGGCTTGCTAGAAACTGTGTGCTAGCGGTGAGGCTTGTGTTACTCAGCTGAGCGGTGCTGCGGGTCCGCTGGAGGGGTGATCAGGCCCTGCACAGCTTAAGCAGCGCCGCCAGCGCGGGTAATTGACTCTTTCTGTGACAATGAGACGGTCTGGACTTGGGAGCTTGTACAGTCGTAACTCGTAAGAAAGAAGCGCTGGGTCGGGGCCCCAGCGCTCATTAAGAGGCAACCACTCCTGAAAGGATGTGGTTGAACACTCCAGGGAGCCGCCCAGGGCCGGGTCACTTAAGGTGAAACCCATGAATGCATTGCATGCAAGTACTGCTGAAAAGCAGGTGAAGCCACAATGCAAAGAAAGCCGCCACCACGAGGTGGAGCAAGAGCTAGGCTCAAGACAGTAGCACTCATAGCTACTGTGTGCTGTGTGGCAACAGGCACGTGCGTGCACGTGAGTGCAGCAGAACACGTGCAACAGCTGAGATGCAGCTGAGCTAGGCTAAGGAACAAGCACATGAGTGCAAGGCTAAGCAGTGGCAGCAGGGCACATGCATGCTGTGCTGACAGCTAAGGAACAAGCACATGAGTGCAAGGCTAAGCAGTGGCAGCAGGGCACATGCATGCTGTGCTGACAGCAAGGCATGTGTTGTGCCTACGGTGGTTGGTTTATGCAAGCATGCGAGCGGTTGGTGCTGGGTGACCAGCTAGCGTACGACATGCGGAAGTGTTATGTAAAGTGTGTGCCGTACGAGGCACGTGATCGGTCAAAGTACGCGAACGGTTGTGACAGTATCAAACACCTACCAGCGTTGCTCGCTACGTACGGTGTTCCACTTGTTTGGTACTTCCAATGCTTCAAGTATTATGGATGAACCTATATGGGCACTCTTGAAGAAAAGCTGCCATGTTGCGAGCCATGTGCCACCTCTGCGGTGATGGGCTGTGTTTCACGCTTGCTCTTAGCAGCACACCTCCCTCGAACATGCCGGACTGTTGCACGCACAGCCCGCTTGAACCAAAGACTTTTCATTAGCATAACACCTGCACCACACACACACACACAACAACTCGATTGCTTGAGCAATGTGCCACATTGAACATGTTATTGACTTAGGTTTGGGCTCACGATTGTACCCAATTGTTTGGTGATGCTTACCTCCAAACGCAGCTAGGATACAGCAGTTGATGATGATGATGACCACACCGACAGCGTCTTGGGCCGGCTGCATACACATTAGTGTGAAATGAAGAAAGTGTTGGTAACACTGGTTTTAAGTCCAGGATCAGTGCCTATGTGACATGGGTTTGATGCTACTGATGGTGGTGCGGTTACATGTGTGGGCCTGCCACTTGATTGTTCTTGGCAAAAACATGGTCAGTCCATAGGACAAGGTAGCTTACCGCATTTAAAGACACTGTCGAGTCGCCCACATCGATGAAGAACAGGGATAAGCACACCGTCAACGCGAGCGTGCTCAAGCTGAGGAGCTCGAGCGTGAGCTGCAGGAAGGGACATGACAACATCCACAAGATAGATAGATATTGATGGAGGTTTCACCTTCCATCAATGAAAGGTGGTTCCACCTGCTCTGAGTTGTTAACTTGGCCAAGGTGCTGAGCTGAAAGGTGCTCGTAACTTACCAACAATTTGTGCTGTAAGGCATTGGCACTCATGTTGATGGTGAGGATCCCCAAAAGCACGGACAGTAACACCAACGCGCGTTGATAAACAGGCAGGGCGCGTCCAAACAAATCCGCGCACACAAGTGCAAGTGTCTCTAATTGGACGACGCTCTCCCAATAGAAGAAGCGGCGTCTGCAAGGAAATAAAAATGGCACAAGAAACAACACACTGCTTCACACCAGATTGTTATGTCGTTAACACGGCACAAGCAGTGCTGGTTAACGTGATTGCCTTGTTTGATTGTTTGCATAAGCTAATGTAGCGCATTCTACATGGTCCTTCACATTCGGCAGCCACGTTGTTACCTGTAGCGGCGATACAGGAAGCCATACTGTTGTGCAACATCGGCCTCCTCAAGCACTTTGCGGTGGCGGTGTAGGATGATGAAGTTGGTGAGGGGCGGAGCGATGCAGAACACCAAGACTGTGATGATGCCGATCGGCAGGTACATACTAGCGTGAATGCCCGTATAGCACTCTTGGGTCATGTCACGGATCCAGTATCCATATGACCACGTTGCCTGGAATACATCGCATGCAGTCAACGCACGAGCATGAGCATGAGCACGAGCATGTTCTGCATGTTGAACGCATCAGAATTGGCGTTGTTATTGGGTTGTGTACACATGCGCGTGAAAGAAATGCTTTCCATGAATTTACCCATTCGTCCAAATCCCAATTTGTGATGCTGGTTGTGTGTGGCAGCAGTTGAGACACAACGTGCCTTCCTATTCTCGTTTGTTATAGCTGTTGTGTCAACGGCCGCCAAGGACACCAACATGTTGGATCCCCAACTTGTGCTTGATTTGCGGCTCGTGATAGCCCTTCAACGTTCATGTGCGTACATGTGGACCCATGTGAGGATCTCTTTGCGGCTTTGAAACCAATCCCCGTCCTGAGCCATGCATACGCGCATGGCCATGATGCAAGATTACGTATCACGCGTATTACCATTTGGTTATACTAACATCTATATCATCATGCATGCTTGCACAATGCACTTCCGCCCATCCCCAACTTACTTGAAGGTTCTGCCAAAAGTCCGGACGGCGGCCAGCATCGATCACCTTGCATGAAAACACACTCAACGCCGCGCTTGACAATCCCGAGTACAAGATGAACATAGCCACCATGACGACCAGGAAGAGCTGATGACCCAAGGACAACGTGTGATCAATGTGAGTCAGGGCGTCGCTTCGCCCAGAGTGCCGGCTCAAGTGCAAAGCGTCAAGCACATTTCGAAAGCCGCTTTTGCTGGTGGTTAAGTGAGTCGTGTTCAACGCAGGAGCGTGATCCGATGCAGGAGTCGGCAGTTGCCACGGCGGTTGGGTTTGTTGGGTAGCACTCGGCGACGGAATCAACAGGGGAGAAACAAAGCGCGGGATGCGTGGACTGGTGAGATTGTCACTCGTTTTGCCCTCCCCATTGCTGAGGTGCAAGTCCGCCTTGGAAAGTAAGGGACCCGAGCTGCTGGAGGTATTGTTATCAAGGATGGAGTGATTAGCTCCCGTCGTTGCATCGGAGGCAGCAGAGGCGGATCTCACTCCTTCTAAAGGAGGCCCACTTGAGCCCAACTGTTGTGGTGTGGTTGAACGCGCCGAGTTGCTCGAGTCCAATGCCAATAAGCTGGGTGTTGTAGTTGCCACTGCTTGAAGGTGTGGAGGGATAGCAGGGGCGACCCCATCACGTATGTCCACACTTGACAGGCTAGAGTCACCCTGGTGTGAATGCACCTTGGCTGCACCGTGTTGCGGTAAAGTGGGTGTAGCTGGCGGCAACGAGTGTGTAACGCTGCTACGTGAGGTTGCCGACATCGCTTCGTTGGCAGTGTTACACACACCCGTACGGGAACTTCCCAAAGCGTTGACATTGCTAGCGCTATGCGAGTTCCATGTACCACTTGCACAAGGGTCCGACGATGTTGCATCCATACGAGCTGAACTGCTTTGTGCTAACGGGTTGTCCATATCAAAGTGTTGTTTGAACGAGTAATCAGACGCTTGGGACGCATTGTTGAATGATGATAGCGTTCGGCTGCTTAAGCTACCCATGCTCTTGTTCTTGCGTTGTAGCACAGCCCACCTGTCATAGGTCAGTGCAACACATCCATGATGGTTAACTCCTTTGGTACCAACACTACAACCTGTGCCTGCATCGAAAACTCGCAATGCGCACTGCTCCCTTCCTTTTGGTTTCGATGATGGAATCCTTGCTCAACCCACACTACTTGCCTCACTGTCCATAGAGTTATGCATATTGTGATAACCATAATGGGGATTAAAAAGGATCCACCAAGTTGGGTTTGCGCTTGCCAATGAGGTCCACCGTTTGGGTATAAACACGATGGACTGAAGGCCACATACCGCTCAGCTCCTGTGATAGATGCCAGAAAGGTCTGCAAAAGCGAAGTGCAAGGAGCGCCACCATTTACAATAGAAGTCAATTGTAAGAGCAATTAGGCAAGAAAATAAACACCACCCAAGATCTGATTTTAGCAAGCAATGTGACAAACTCAAGCATCCAGCTCCCTGTGCACTGTGCCACACACCTAAGCCCTTGATGCCCGTAATGCGCATACTCACTTGCATGTTGTTGATGGTTTGAGGCCAATCCACATTTAGGCGCGTGATGATGACAAAGTACTGGGCGTGCACAACAATCACCTAATCCAAAACATGGATATAGCAACACAATCACAAAACACGATTACCATATCTTGTCAACCAAAATATCAATGATGAGGTTGGATTGGATATATGGCAACATTGCATGTCCCCAAGGGGTATCTTGTGCACTTGATGTACACATCGCAACCACCTTACCTTCAAAAGTTCTGATACACCAAGGCCCGCCGGCACCGTGTAGTCATCAGTAAAGGTCGTGTAAACACCATAGACCACAAGGAGCGTGTTGGCCACCAAAATAACGATGCCAAGCCACACCACGACCACATAATGTGGGCATGAGTAGCATTGAAAGGAGTCCGTCGTCACAAAATACCCAGGTTGGCATGCCGCGCATAATTGGCCCGTGTATCCCTTTGAGCACTGCAACTGAGTGTATGGGACGCTGTGATTTGTTTGGGTAAGCCTCCGTCTGTATCCCAGGTCTGTGGTGCTTACTTCACACATTACGTTGCCTTGGATAGTCAATTGACCGGCAGCCATAGATGCCATGGCGATGTGTGAATACCACGCTTGCTGACACTGTGTAAGCATACCTTGAGACTCGTCCAAGGAGTTGCAAGCAGAAGGGTTAAGGCAACGGTGCATTAATGTGGAATTGGCGCTAGAATGCCACCATCCGGAACGTGGCACAATAACAGCTCCACCTACAAGGCAAACATCCAGGAAAGCAACTGTCGGGCGTGCCAAATGGTGATTTGCACACAAATGGCAAACACAAATTATGCGGGTTGTGCGGGCTTACCGGGGCATATAGCATTGGTCGGGCAGTTGCGACACTGCGGACTGCCAACGGATCGGGACTTGGTGGACGATAAGTTCCAGGCCGGATCATGCCACATGTTGTATTGATTGTCTTTGCATGTCGAGCACTGCACTCCATTACTGGTAGGCGATTCTCCAAGCGCACAAGGTAAAATCCTTATGGATATGAGTTCAAATCTCAGCTGCACAGTGAGTTGCACATGGGGTCGACGGTCAAATGTTTATTGACAAGCAATTTGAAAAGCCGAATCCTAGCCAAATCAGTAGGATTAACATTGTATGAAACAAATCCATTGATTCTAGTGCCCACACCAACATTACCTTGCCGACCGTGTCAAGCCAAGGTGAGTCCAGGTTATTGGAAGGCACAACTTGCATTTGATACAGGCCTGGTTCTGCTTGAATAGTAACGTTGTCCCAAGTAACAACCCCGTTGGCTGCCGTTTGCACTTGTGCGCCTGTCCATGCAAGAAAGCTTGCATCATTCCCGAGAACTGAGCCTTGGGAGTTTTGCGTTTTGAGCATCTTGATCGTCAACTGGATTGGTGCATGCTCTGCGCAAGTGCGAATGCGCACCCATGATCAATTAGTTCGTAAGTACGAGGGTTTCTCTAAACTCCACGTCACTTGCAAGCAAGCAACCTTACTTACGGGTTGTTATGCGATCTTCCATGTCCAGTAGGTTAGCAATGAGGACAACATTTGTGCTAACTGGGATGTTGAACGACCATGAAAATCCATTTTGAGTAGCACCAGCGGATGACTCGCCAAGAGACCAACGCACACTTGCCAATTCCACAGTGTTTGGAGACAACACATACAACGGTGATGATTGTGAACCCTGTTGCTTGCATACTTGTGCCGCATAATCAAGTTGGGCAAACGGGAGCCATTCCAGGTCTTGGGATGTGATTTGATGGTCCGGCTCCACCAAGGGCCTTAAACGCAATGCAGTCAAGTTTGCCAAGCCTTGGTCTTTGTCAATTGTGCTTGCCCCGCGGAGAGGGAGTAGTCTGTTTGTCCGTTGGAAAAATCGGTACCCATTTTGGCTTAACATATCAGTGGATTTGCTGATGTGACTAGGGGAAGTGGTTGATGGATCTTGTTGACTGCATGCCAATACAACCCCAACAGGTTGTTGCGATACTGCAATAGGGGCAGTGCTTGCCGGACCATTATTGACCTACACGGCGAAATGCCAACACCGCTTGAGCGTATGATGCCCAAATCGGGTGCCTTGAACATTGTGTCAAGAGTTTCACGCAGACCAAAAGGCTCATTGTACTCATTGCACTCACTTGTATGTCCAGCATGACAAGAGGCCAACAACGTTGCGTTGCGTTGTACACTGTTGTTGCTGCCTGCAAGCTCGCTTGCCATGGCAAGGTATCAAGGAAACTCAAATCCTGTAGCAACAGCCAAACATAGCAGTAGCACAAGAACGGTAATGTAATACATGTAGTACATACTAAGCCAGGACACAGATTCACCTCAAGGTGTCAAGGCAACCTCAAGGCAACATAGCAAACCAGGTGAACCACGACTCACTTGAGTGGATGCATTGTACACAACCTTTGTATCTTGGCACCGGTCGCTAACTGCCATTTCGGGCCCAATCAATGCACCGCCACCGCTAAAATTTGACGCGTATACCATAACAACCTCACTGCCATTGACAAACATGCTGCCCCCGGCTCCCAAGGCGGGATTTGTTTTCGTCATAGGGTTGTTGGAGTCAGCAATGTTGTTGGAGAAAGATGAGTTGTCAATGAGAGCAACACCTGTTGTGGTTGATGCATTTAAGCAAAGAGCCCCCCCATAAAAAGCGGAGTTGGAGATGAAGCTAACACGGGACAACCATGATGCTCCACAATTGTCCATATACACTGCGCCGCCCATACCGTTCCCTCCGGAAGCACTGTTATTCACAAAACGGGAGTCCATGATGACCATAGGAGCTGTATTGTTGATCACACGAACAGCCCCTCCTGCGCCAGCGTACGTCACCATGTTGTGCGCCATGTTAGTTCCTTGGAGCGTGAGCGTTGTACCTCCGTGCGACAACTGCCCCACAACATCAAGAGCACCGCCGTTGTTGGTGGCAGTATTTGAGCTCAAGCCGGAGTTAGTGATGGTCATGCTGAGCTTTGTGCTAGCCAAAAGCACAGCTCCACCCGTGGCGGCTGTGTTGTACGTGAAGTTGGATGACATTATGACCTGTTCCACAACGGTAGGTGCGGCATCACAGTAATTACATCAAATGCGAAACAAGGTTGCTTACTCCACTTTATGTACATACTCGCATGGTTGAATGCACACAAGCTTGCATGCATAGGCACTCAAATGTGTTTGGCCCGAAACAATGCTTTAACTTATGAGGGTCAAATTGCAGTTGACAGGGAACCGCGTGACTGTGTGCGTAATGAAGCATCAGCCTTCGTTCACAGGCATGCATGGCATCGTTGTAAGCCTATGCCCTAAGACACAACGTTCTTAGGATATACTGATGGGGTGACTTATGGGCTAATGTTAACCCCAAAGTGGATGACTCCAAAGTGGGTGCCAAAAGTGGGGTGACGGCTCTTGTTCACTAAACACACTGTTGCACTACATGACAATGAGGCTTATTCTTGGCCCTACTGTACGATTGTTAGTGATACCCAGAATACCCTGCAACGTTGCCTATGAGCTAGAGCAAGGGAGACTAGGTTGCGCTTCACGTGTGAGCCACTTGCAACGCGAGCGCGGCGATGCTTGGTTTTTGAGCAGCATTGCCAGCCTGGCCAAGTCCTTGGTACCCTCCATAACTGTTGCCTTCTTATGTGCTTATTACTTGCCATGCTTCTTTGCTTCCATTTGTGAGGTGCTTCGCATTGTTTCTTGGTAAATTACTTCAATGCAGCATGGCTTGTTTTGAGCGAGGTTTAAGGTTGATGTTTGTGATATGGTTTCTCAAAGCACACAAGTCCTGGTACAAAACCATGCCCCACACATCAGATAGTCCATTCGCAGATTCATAAAATAATGAGACTTTACACCGGTAGTCAGCAAGTTGTCTGTGAACAATGAATTTCTGCAACCTTGTTGCTCATGCAGTCGGGTGCAAGCCCCTGCCTCGGAAGGCATATGACAATATGTTGGAGCGGTCTCCGTGTGCTACTTGCTCGGAATGGTTTTGCTTCCCGCAACTTGAATGTTTACTCGGGTGTATCGCCCATGGCATCAGTGAATACACTGTACCTCGCCTTGATGTCCACGGATGGCAACGTTTCACAGCCCTGGTGGAGCTTCTATCGGGAGCGTGGTGTGTAATGACCGTGATAGCCTTGACAATAGCTTCTGAGTGATTAACCCTATCCAAGACCCATCTTCCTCTTGGATGCCCTTGTGTGCAACTAGGGTGAAGCACTGCAACATACAAGTCTGACTGGTTATGACCGTCATAATGATTCGCTTACATGTTTCACTCATTGACGGTCGTGGCTCGTCGTGCTATTACCCCTTGCCAAAAGTATTGTGACGGGCGTGCCTCGGCCATCATGGCTGAAACGGCACTTGCTGTGCGGTGCAACATTTAATGGTTGGAAAGTTGCAGCAGCTTTGTCTTTGAGCAGGGTAATTTGTCAACCTTAATGTGCTGCTCAGGCAATCGGGCGCTCCTGGTTCGTCCTGATGTGTTGGCCAAGGTGGTACGTGGGTGTTGGTGGTGGTTTCGCTTCCCTCCCCTTGCATGTTTGACTCTGACCTATAGCCCAAGGCAGCTTGTCCCATACCCCCATGACGGTGTGTGCTGCGGCCTAGACTACACTGCCTGGTACCCACTTATGGCTTGCATTTCACCAACCCTGTTGGATTTTCCATAGGGGTTCTAGTGGGCGGTGGTCTCGGCAGCGCTTGCCAGGGCGGTGTGACCAGCTCTAGCCAGGACCCACCTTCCAATCAAATAGTGTTGTGTGCACATGTAGCTGGCTGTGCGTGCAGCATAAGAGTTTGGACACTGGTGGCCCGTGGTGTTGTGGACACTCTCACGATCAGGTGGTTCAAAATTTGGGCAAAGTGGCCATCGGCCATGCGCTTGCGCCAAGCTTGCAGGTTCAGGACAGCACAAAGGCTGGTGCGGGATGTATCTCGGAACTCTCCATAGCTGTGGGCTTGGTTCCCCGTGGGGCGGCGCGCAAGCGCGGGGCAAGGCTAAGCCTCTCGTCACAATACTTTTGGCAGGGGGTATATGTATACTCCGATCAACATATATAGGTTTTAAGATTTGGACAGAGTGGCAATCGGGCTTGCGCTTGCGCTAAATTCGCACGTTCAAGGCAACACAAAGCCAACAGCTATCAGCTGAACCAGGCATGGTCTCCAGTGTCTCAGCGTTGTGCATACGGGTGTGTTTGGTTATGCACGGGGTGCAAGCACAGGGCATGGCTAAGCTATCATCACCCGACTTTCCGTGATGAGTGGGTTAACAACTCCCATTCCCAGTTTTGTTCTTGGACGGGAAGTTACAGGCTAGAACACTTGTTGCCAAAGTAGGTGGTGACAGGTAAGGACAAGCCTGACCCCTTGGGGCTTGGAAACCCGGCCGGGATCAGGACCCATGGCTCTAGGCAAAGGAGTGGACATTACCTTGCCAAAGCAAATGTAAGGCAACACAATCAAACACATACCGGTAGTCTCACCAAGGACAAAGCTTGCTTGTTGTCCATTCCATCAAGCCCGATCTCATCAATTGCCAACGCTCCACCACCGGCAGCCACATTTCCTGTAAATGCCACGTTGGTGAACGTAACTGACGCGTTTGATGTAGATAACCCATTCAAGACTCCCATGCCGATGTGTATGGCGCCACCATTTGCAAAGGCTTTGTTGTTGGGTCCAAATGTGGCATCGCTAACCACAAGGTTGCCTTGCATGCGCTCCACGTTGATAGCGCCACCGTAGCTACTATTAGCGTTGTTGTTGCGGAAAACAACACCACTATCAACGCGTAGACTACCATACAACTCTGTGAGAGAGAGACCACCACCACCGCCTGGGAATACAACGTAATTTGCATCAAACCTGGTGTCATTTGTGATGCCAATGAAGCCCGCCACAGAAGACACGTATACTGCACCACCTCTTATCAAGCCGGAGTTGTTGACAAAATCCACATGATCAAGGTGGATCACCCCAGAGGACGCCAACTCATCAACACATAAAGCTCCACCACCTAAAGCTGTATTGGATTCCAACAACGAATTGTCCAAGATTTCAAGCCTCCCCAACAGTCGGTCAACGTAGGCTACACCGCCATACACACGATGGACAGTGTTGTTGTATGCAACCACTCCACTAAATGAGACATTGCCAGTGGAGTCTTGACCAAGAAAGAGCACACCTCCATAATCATTTGCATAGTTGTGAGCAAAGCTTACACTTGAAAAGGCTGCTACCCCACTCACGCCCGTTACAAAGACGATGACACCGCCACGTAAGCGTGCATGGTTGTGGTGCACTGCTACTCCATTGCGGATTTCAAGTCGGCCAGTGGAGCCAATAGGCAAAGTGTTGTCAAGGTAGAACACGCCACCACCTTGCAAAGCTGAATTGTTGATCAATGCAACATGATTTTGGATTAAAATGTTGCCCGAAAAGTCATTTGATACGTAGGCAACGCCGCCATACAATGCCGCCGTGTTGTTGCAGACAGTACTCGTGTCCTGAACAACAATGCCACCGCCGTTCATGATGGTTGCAACTGCGATGGCGCCACCAGATGTGGAGGTTGCCGTGTTGTTGTTAAGTGCACTGTTATTGTTGATGACCAACCACGCACCGGAGCCAATCTTGTAAGAGACGGCAATGGCTCCTCCATGCGGGGCCGAGTTATGGGACATACTGCTGTAGCCTGTGATGGCAAACGTTGGTTGATCTGGCCCCGTTGGCCCGTTGTAGTCATAGGGCAGCTCTATGTTCCCGTAAACGTGAATTGCCCCGCCGGCCCACAAAGACGTGTTGTTGTCCATAGCACTGTGATGAGAAAGTTGAAACGTGCCTTTGATGCCACTGACAAGCACTGCGCCGCCATTCATGCTCCCTGGGTCACCCCCAAAGTTGTGGGAAACGCTACTATGGTCGGTGATGACAAAGTTAGCTCCTTGCATGACTGAACCCAAATTGATAGCACCTGTGCTTTGGGCACGGTTGTAGTGCATGATGCTCCTGTCAGCAATGCTGAGGTTGCCATATAGAGAGTAAAAGGTGCACAGCCCGCCGCCAGTACCAGCCGTGTTGCTTGAGATGGACGAGTGGTGACGGATGACAACGCTTCCACGGATATCGTTGCTTAACCATAACCCACCTCCACCGTCATGTGCATGGTTGTCATCGATCGCACTGTGGTTTTCCAAGGTGAACGAGCCAGTTGCTGACAAAGAGCCACCTCGACCAGTCGTGGACAAAGACGCACCTCCACCATAGGCGGGGCCAAAGTTCTTGGTGATCATGCTGTAGTCCATGACGCCCAACGTACCCGCGATGGAACCGGAGACAAACAAACCGGCACCCTCGGTGCCATCACCAAACTGGGCAACCAAGTTGTTGTGCAAGGCACTATGGCGCTCAACCACAAAGTTGCCACCAGCCAGTACGCCACCGACCGTGATACCGCCGCCGCTTTGATCAGCACCGTTGTACGCAACGGCTGAAGAGTTGGAAAGGAGGAAGGAGCCGGCCACATGACCCGTGATGAATAATCCACCACCATATCCAGCAGCATTGCCACATATTGAACTTCGGCCAGAAGTTATAAAGGTGCCACCGCCTAAAACACCGTCGCCAATGAAGACGCCGCCGCCGGCGCTCAACTTGCCACGTGCCGTGTTGTATGAAACGATGCTGTTGTTCACCAGCAGTGTCCCTAACACGTTTCCGGTGATGTACATCATGGCGCCGCTGCCATACACGTTGTTACCAACCGCCAACATGCGGTCGCTCATGCGCAAGTCGCCAAACATGTTACCGCCCACGAAAATGCCTGCACCATTGCGGTTTGCTGTGTTTCGGACAAGTTGAGAGGTCACCATCAAAAGTTGTCCGCCCTCCATAATGTCTCCACTGATGCTCAGTGCGGCACCATCACCAACTCCCAAAACTTCAGACTGGCTCACGGGTAGGGTGACTGCGGTGTTGTTGCTTAAGATGGAGTCCACAACGGCTAGCGTGCCGTTGAGTGCATTGATGGCAATGGCTGTTCCGCATGTGGCTTGGTTGTCTCCAAGAAGCGATTGCACAACGAACGAGGGGCCATTGCCTCCAATAGTCGCAAACAAGCTAGCGTCTATGCAAGCACCACAAGCGGGTTGCGGCTGATTGCTATTGACGACAGCCGAGCGAACTACACGGCCGCAAGTGATGTTGACCACCCGCAAGACAAGTGTGTCGTTGCCGCTTACGTTGGCGTCTGCAAATCAAATCACCGGCAATGCAGTTGCGCAGCAATAAGTGACTAGAATAGGTTCCGTGGTGGAGTCCAAGCGAAAGGATTGGAGTTAAGTGCAACGTGGCATAAGTTAAAGAACACATAGGCAAACGGTTGTATGCCCGTCAACAGAAGACACCAAATCCAGCTGACTCCTCAAATATGCCATGAAACAAACTAAACAAACATTGCCTCCTCAATTATTGCCTCTTCACCTGCCAGTGCACTCCGGTTTCCTGGCCTAGGCGTAGCTTGCACGGCAGCACCGCTCACTCCCGTCAATCGCATGAAACTGCTGTCGTGGAGGTGCAGTTGTTTCGCGCCAACAACATTGATCAACGGCCCAGTGGAGAAAGCGACCTGCCAACCAACATGGAGATCATCACAGCATGTGTAAAGCTAGCTTGGTCAACGGTGGGCTGTTGGATATTAGTTGAGCAAAGTGCTAGGCGGTCCGCATGAATAGTAATGGGACCGGGCAAGAGGACTACGAGGACCCGGGATGTGTTCTTCATGGATGTTCATCCATTTGTTTTTGGTGTAGTAGGTCATGCGGTGGGCCTTGATAACATTAGGGATTACAAAGCATGGGGGCCATTTGTAGGCCCAAACGCACCTATGTTTACGGCAGTGATGGCATAACACTGTCGTACCAGGCAATTGCTTGCGTGACGACTCACCGGTGCAAAGGATGACACACTGGTGCTTCCAGGAGCCGAGCCATCCAAGGCATTCAAACCATCGATTAAGCAGTCCTTGAGCATCAACGTATCCATGCCAGACTCATGCACTAGCAAGGCTACCGTCCAGTCTCCAAACCCGAGCGAAGGTAAATACGACATGGATGCAGCAGCGGTTGAAACCTGGTTGACACCTGTAGGTTGCAGCCGCACGGGTGGACAATTAGGCGAGGCATGAAGTGTGGCGAGATGCAAGTAATCAAAGTATTGTGTGAGTGTGTACATGGCACGCTCTTGATGTACCATAACATCTGACATATAAATATCTGTTTGTCCGAGGCCTGGAGGCCCCTGCCCGCCGGCATTAAAAGCACAGGTCTCAACATCACCCCAGCTCGGCCCAGCATGGCAATGTTGTGCATTTGCATTCGCCGCCGCTCGGAGCATCCATGCCCGGGGCCGGCAAGGCGAAGCGGAGAGTAGCAAAGCAAGGATCGATGAGTGAACGAATGCCGCGCAGGCCCTAAGCCCGGGGCTCAGGGGGCCGCTCAAGGGGAGGCTCAGCCCGGCCCTCTTCCCTAGGGGTGCAAACCCTAAACCTCCGAGCCCGAACCGTAGCGCGGCGCCCTGCGGCCTTTCCCCAGCGCGCGGTCATGGCTGCTCAAAGCATGAGTTGGCGTTTCCAAGGTCCTCTAGGCCCGGGCCGGCGCGTCCTCTTAAAGGCCCGCAAGGCACCCAACTGGACAACCAACCGCAGTTGACAAAGTACTTGCGCGCCTGCGCCCTGCCCGACCCGACAAATCGGGGCTGGACAAAGCAAATATATTTAACATGTTTCAACATGGGCTTGCGATGCGTTGTGTTGGCTATGATTTAATCAGCGTGAATTGGCCCCTGGGCCTTCGTTTTCCCTGCCGGGAAAGGTTACGAAGCGAGGCTCCGTTGCCGAAGCAGGCAAGAGTAGCAAGAGCAGGACAGGCAAGCCTGACCCCCAGCACCCCTAGAAAACCCGGCCAGGACAAGGACACGGACAAGGACGGGAGAAGGAGGAGACCGAGGCGACAACCAGCAAGCAAGGCAAGCCAAACAGGCAGCGAGCAGGCAAGGAGGCAGGCAAGGAGGAGGAAAACAGGCCCACAGGCCGTCCGCAAGACCACACACTAAGGCAGCATGGCGGAAGCAAGGGAGGAGGTAGACTGCAATGCATGGGCCAGCGGCGCCCGGGGAGGACGCACCGTGCGGCCTCAAGAATGCAATGGGGCGGGGGCAAGCGCGGTGCGTGCGCTTGCCTGTTTAGCCAGTGTCCTCACAGCAGAATACAATCAACACACAGAAGCCATACACGTAGTACGCCTACTTAAACGAAACACGCAACCTACAAAGGAGGAAACGAAGCACTGCTAAGCACGTTGGTAACGACACGCCCACCGGGCGTTGCAGAGCAGAAAGCATACAAGAACAAACAATCATTAGCTTGCACAGCACAAACTCCCCAAGCCAGAGTTGTGTTGCGCTTCTCTGCGGAGCCGTCCAACGCACGGTTGACACATGAACGCATGTCCCTGCAGCTGGAACAGCTTCCCACACCTACGTGTTCCCCCCATGTAGTCATGCACCCCTATCCTTGATCCCAGGAGACTTGACTGCCACGCCCGTGCATGCGTTGCTGCGGTACGCACGCACGCGGTACCTGAGGTAGCATGCGCACCTCAGTCCCTCACCCTTGACTTCTCATGTATGCCCCTAGCGCCCCCGTGCATCGGGGGCGTTACAGATTGCCAGTAACAATGTAACATGTATGTATTGTACCATGGTGGTACACGTGATGGAGTTGGAGCAGTCCCGCTTGCTCTGTGGCGATGAGGGTACATTACATAGCATGCCAAGAACAACTTGTAGCCAGGCATCTTGGTATTACAGATGTGTCGACGTTAACAACGCTTTGCACACGGCTGTGACCCCACAATACACCCTATTTACGAGGCTCACCTTTCAGGTCGAGGTTGGCAATGGAACTGATCCTGGACCCCAGCGCGATTGACACATTCGCTGTCTTACCACCAGCGGTTTCACAGTGCACGCTAGCATACGCTGGCTCAGATGGCGATGCGCCTGTTTGCAGCCATAGCAACACTTGCAAGCTAACAACACTGATTATGTGGGGATGCGGTACAATGTCGGTTCGGTCTGTAGTTGTGCATGGCGTTCAGTCTACGCACAAACCGCAACTACCAAACAACAGCAGAGCAGTGCCTTGGCAAAATTGTACACGTGTGCAATAGCGTTGCACTCACCCAAATCCGATACTGGACCGTACACATCTGCCTCTGCATGCGAAGCAGCCATTGAACGAGCACACACATTTAGGGTGTGCCAGCACGTTGTACCCCATGACCATGGCGCTTGCGGCACACGTGCACGCGCGCATAACCCGCCCCATACGGCATGCCCACCGTCTATGACAGTATCGTGTTTGAAGCATGGTTGCGCCTGCCGGCATGCATGTGGGGGAAATTATGAATGGCGGCTAATCGTTGCCTTTCACTCTTGGATACCACACTTGGGTTTCTAGCAGCGGCGAGTGATGTTGTGGGTTGAACATCACACCTTGTTATGTTACGGCATGTTACTTTGACACATACCGTGGCACTGTGGCACTGTGTACGCACAGTGCCGCTCCTAGTTGTATGTCCTTACCTGCAACACGTCGGCAACATGCACGCCAACTATGCACGCACATGGCATTGCCCTTTTGCCTTGCCAGTCGTTGCTCTTAAATTGCTCCTTGTCTTAACACGCTTATATTAGTACAAGGCAGGTTCCCAGACAGGTTATGGCCTGCATCCAGCCGGTGCAACGGTGCTTGCGATGCCTCACAACTGTCGCGGTTATGTCAGTGAGTACTACGTCTAGCCAGGCTGCAGTGCACAAGAAGGACCACGCCAGTGTGGACTTGCACCACCTGCTGCTACTTGGGCTTGGGTGTTGCAGCCTTCATCTTGGGGCTCGTTTTGGTGATGATTGAATCATGTCCCAGTGATGAGTCACGCATTGGGAGAGAGGTCCGTTTCTTGTTTTATACGGTGTGCGGAGGCCGTTCTTTCGTTTTTGGGGGTAGAAACGATCAAAACAACGTGTGGCAGGTCCAAAAATCAGTATGACATGAGTGTTTTCACCCCCCCCCCTCTGTTTTGAGCCCTTTTCCGTGCGCTTTGACCCGTTCCCGACCTGTAGCCGCGCTGTTGTATGGTATGGCTAGTATGGCGTCGGCCTGCTTGCTATGGCTGATGCAACCGAGGCTGGGGCTGGTCCATCTTCTTTGAGCAAGGACGGTCCCAAAAAGCAAGTCCGCTGCAACCACTGCTCCTTTGAGTTCTCCTAGCTGTACACAGGCTGTGCAGGGGGTTGGGAACTCCCTCGGCTAACGTGGTCAGGCAGGGACGAAACCCATTAGTTGCCATTAGTTTTACAAAGCAAGCACAGATTCGGAAAGCCCACGCTATGGCGCATTGGAATCTGCATTCTACTAATCTGAGCTAATGACTAATGCCGTCGGCGCGAAAGCTGGGTGCAAGGCTACTAACAACTAACAGAAACTGCCCTCAAACCAGTAGTAGCGTGAAAAACCCATTAGTAAGCACTGAATCCCGTTAGTTCTGGCTTGTTGTTGCTAGGCATGCGCATGCCTGACACGAACAAGGCCTCCCAGGGCCATACCAGGCCAGATACTCTGCATGTCACAGCAGCACCGGTGCACGATGTCAATTTCTCTATTACATCGTTTGCTGCTGTCCTGCCTGGAGTGGCTGTGGCACCGGTTGTTGAGGTAACCCCCAAACACCGTCTGGGAGTCAATCAAGCTCCAACACACAGTCGTTGAATAGGAGCACGACTGAGGTGGCAGTCAAAGCTCATGTTTGGTGCTTGCTGATTCACAAGTGGTTGGCTGGGGGCTTGAAGTTCAAGCTGGTAGGCTCCGCCTGCGGGCAAGCGCAAGGCGACTGCAGCTTGAAACACACATCACGCCGCTGACTGTCACAAAGCACGGAAGGTGGGGTCCAAAAGGGCAGCATACAACATTCACACACGTACCATTCATAGCAGGAGCAGCAGAGCAGGCTATGGCCTGTTCATAGGCCAATGGTTTTCCACCTCCAGGTTCAAACGAGACCTGCACAAGAGTT
This sequence comes from Chlamydomonas asymmetrica, assembly GCA_001662385.1. Lineage (NCBI taxonomy): Eukaryota > Viridiplantae > Chlorophyta > Chlorophyceae > Chlamydomonadales > Chlamydomonadaceae > Chlamydomonas > Chlamydomonas asymmetrica. The sequence continues at coordinate 62,801 of BDDA01000628.1, forward strand.
TGCAGGGATGGCTGCTTAAGAACAGACGACATGAAAGAAACGATGCAATCGTTCGGCACGTGCAGGTCGTGGCCATGAACAAGCCAGCTTCCAAGCCCTGCCATTCACAGTACAGACTTGCCTGCACCTGTGCTTGAGGGCTGGTCGTTTGAAGCGAGCATTACTGGTTAAAGCACCTCCTCTGTTGTCAGCACATATCCTGGCCTTGCAGTTCCTCCAGCAAGCAACTGTGCTGCTGCGCTCAGCCCGGCCTCGAACATGGAGTGGCCTGAAAGCGTGCTAGGGTGGCACTTCCCAGAACTGACTTGTGTCGGCTTGATTCATCACTGCAGACACGCCACCAGTACTGTCCAGGGCTGCCAAACGCAGTCCGAAGGCTGGCACGTTTGCTGGCGCCGATGCAGACGCCAGCTAATGCACGGAAGCCAAAAAAAAGCGGTTACTAATGCCAACTAAAGACTTATGGGGATAGGCTACAGTTCCTGTGGAGGTCAACTAACAACTAAGGCCTACGAGCCGTTTTCCATTAGTCTTTTAGTCAAAATTGCAACTTTGCGGATTCGCGCTCGTCATGTCGCAGGCCATCCAGCCAAAAATCAGGCCGAAACTCCATGAACTAATGGCTTTTGCCCCTGCCTGACCACGTTAGTTGAGGGAGTTCCCAGCCCCCTGGCTGTGCAGCATATTACTGGGACCAGCACAAACATTCGGGCATGCTGCAAGGTTCCCGCCAACATCAAGGAGAAGTTCAAAACCGAGCAGGCCGCCAAGCAGCTGCAGAGCAAGCGAAAAGCTGCTATAGACCAGGCTACAAATGGCAAGAAGCCTGCAGGCACCCCCAGCAGCGTTTCGACTCAGGGCCTTGCAACCAACTACACCATGCTTGAATGCACAGATTTGCTGTCTGCTCTCGAGAGCACCCTGAGCAGCGAGAAGTACGTGCAGTGGGGGTCGCAGCGTGCCTACCGGTATGCCTACAGCAAGGTCAAGGGGTTTGTGTTGGACACGCGGCTGAAAGCCGCGTGGAAGGAGATTGTACCCATCAGCAGTCCCAACGTCAATGCGCTGCGCGCTGTAGACTCCGCTGCACCTACCATGGGCAAAATCTACAACCTCATCCATGGCCGCGCCAACGAGATCTCAGCCCTCAAGATTGCAGAGCCCAGTGAGAAGCGGCAGGTGCAGGCACTGCGCACCCGCTGGGACATACTGCACCACAACATGTACGCTGCTGCCTACCTGCCGGATCCAGAGCACCATGCTGACATGTGTGTCTGATGCTTCGGATGCTAACTCAAGGGGCAAGCTCATGGATGGCCTGATGAACACGATCAGCCGCAACCACAACAGCGAGGTGGACCAGGCAGCAGCCCTCGCACAGTTGCACATGTACCGCAACCGCGCTGGCCTGCTCTCCCGCCTGCTGGTATGGCAAGCAGCTAAGCAGCAGCCAGCCCGTGCCTGGTGGCAGCAGTTTGGCGTGGGGATGGAGCAGCTACAGAAAATCGCCGTCACGGTGTTGGTGCAACCCTCGTCAGCGTGCGCGAGCGAGCGCAACTGGAGCGCTTACGGCTTCATCCACGACGACCGCCGCAACCGCCTGGACCCTGCCACGGCTGCTGACCTGGTGTGGGTCTTCACCAACCTGAGGCTAAAGGACAAGCTGCAGGCGGTCGAGGCCGCAGCAGAGTATGTCCTATGGCAGTGCGAGTCCGAGGACGAGGAGGACGAGGCCCCGCCTCCGCCCGCTCTTGAGGTGGTGGTGCTGGATGATGCAGCTGACAGCCCTGCTGATGAGCCCGCTGATGATGGAGCTGATGACTCTGACGACGACCTGGGCTTTGTTGCCTTATGGCATGCTTGTGCAAGCAGCGTGCAGCTGAGCGTGCCCTTGTTGCTGCACCACCCAACATGTAGGGTGCTTGCCGTTCGGGTGGACTACTGCAGTCTGAGAGTGCAGTTAGGTAGTGACTTTTTGAGAGCATGCAGACCAGACCACGATTGTACAAGCATACAACTTCGCCAAGAATGGGTGTTAACTTCGCCAAGAATGGGCGGCGCACAGATGCACCACACGCCACCACATTCACCTTGCCAGAGGCATGAGCCGCCGGCTTCTGCATAGGAGCTGCGTTATGTTTGCCCCTCTACAGGTCCCGACCATCATTGGTTGTTAGCTGCAAGCTACTGTATGTCTTTTGGGGCCATGGGTGCGTGGCCACACAATCGCGCACCCTGGTACGGGCGGTGTCAGTTTGTGCTTGGGGCTCAGCGAAGGTAGAGGAACGTGAAGCTAGCAAAATATGCGCTTAGCACCGGTACCCAGTATGTGACTCCTTCCCCATTTGCTCCCAATTAACTCATTTGCTCCTTAGTCGCTCCGAATCAATTACGTTCCTCCTCAGTGCCCCTCCTTAGTACCGGTACTGAGGGTGCCTAGTGCCCCATAGAAACTAGCCCTTAGCCTACATTACGGGCTGGGGTGCCCTTCAGCTGCCAACCAGGTTGAATCGCGGAGTGCTCACACCTACAGCTCCAGCCATGGCAGCACAAGCACGTCACTAACATAACTACACTATGTTTGACACACCGTGCTTACCACAACAACACTTGAAGACGTTAAACCGTCGCTCTCTTGCTGCAGCCACCAAGACCAGACACCTCACCACCTCATGAGGTGCAGCCTTGCTCCATCGAGACATGCACATTGAAAACTCCCACTGGAATTCTTGGGACACCAGGTTTTATTGCGCTTCCTCATCAAGTGTGGGTCTCACGCATCGCGTTTCCTTGCTTCCCAAACATCACCGGATGTTGCGGCGGTAGGTTAACGTTTTGCAAGATGATTATTAACGGGAAAGGTTACATAGCGATGGCTCCGCTGCCAAAGCAAGCATGAGCAGGACAGGCAAGCCTGACCCCCAACACCCGCAGAAAACCCGGCCAGGACAAGGACAGGGACAAGGACGGGAGGAAGAGGAAACCAAGGCGAGAGCCAGCAAGCAAGGCGGGCCAGAGAGGCAGGCAGCATGCAGCGCGCACGGGGGCAAGCAAGGAGAAACCAAGCATGCCCACACGCCGTCCGAACCCTACACGAAAGTCAGGCCAAACGGCCACACAGAACCCCGAACGCTCAGCAACATAGCTGCACCAGCCGAGCTGATGGAAGCAACGGGGGAGGTAGACCACAATGCACGGGCCAGCGGCGCCAGGGGAGGACGCACCGTGCGGCCTCAGGAAAGCAATGGGGCGGCGCCAAGCGCAGTGCGCGCGCTTGCCCATTGCATCCTTCGACGAACACGGCCCGCCCCTGCCAAGCGCAGCTGACACCATGCAGCACAGGATCCCCACAGAGCACCCAGGAAGCGGCGGACATGACAAAGGCACACGACAGCACAACCCAACACACAAAGACAATACCGAAACCCCCAAACGGCTCCCCCAAGGCGACCGAGACGGTGCACCCGGGGGCCGGATCCCGCCTGGCCCGGGCGGCAGCCAAGGGCAAACATGCGGAGCGCAGCAAGGCCAACGCCCCTGGCAGCGCAACCGCCCGGCACACTCGCTGGCCCGCCAACACGCTCAGCTAGGGCGGGTCAGGCACCGGATGCGACGCCGTGAGCAAGACCTCCAAAGTCTCCGGCAGGTCCGGATGCGTTGCCGCGTCAACCCACACCCGAACGAACGAGTCCTCTGTAGGCGTGACATCCGACTGCACCCGCAAGAGCTGGTGCGGGATGCTCAAAGCCAAATCCCCATGGAGCTGCGCGCGGTTGAACGGCAAGAGCATTTCGGCTCTGAGCATGGTCCTTATCCCTAGAAGGTGCGAGGGTGTTTCTGTGCGGAGTTTATAGACACCGCCGTCTTCACGCAGCCACTGCAACCCACTTGCGCCCGTGTCGACAGGCTTGCGCTCGCCCCCCCCTACCATCCCCCTCCTTCTGCTACCCCCACTCCTCCAGGTCCGCTTTGGATTGCCGCCCATCCACCCAGCGACACATCACCGGTACCAGCCCGGGAATCCAAGGCCTGCACCGCCCCCGCCTTCCCTGTATGCTCCGATTGCTCCTGCTACCCACACAACCACCTACCCACACGTATGCTACCAGTCATTTCACCGCCTCTCCTCTGCCTCTCCCCGCCTCACCCGCTCACCTAACTCACCACCAACCGACCGCAGCGGCACGACACCCGCTGCATCTCTCAGGGTCAGCGCCCCTCTCTCCCTACCCAACCGCCCACTGCACCCACCACCTACCAGTACAACACCAGGAAGGATGATCAAAGTCTTGCAGCGCACTCCGCAACCCCCCCCCGTCATGGGCCATCCTTGGCTTTACCTCAGCACGCTCACACGGATACCATGAACACCCACCCCCAGGTGCATACCGACCCCTCACACCGACCCCTCAGACCTGCAGCCTGTGTGGGGCGCTTGCCGCTCTCAGGCGAGTGCATGCAAGCAACACTCTGTCCAACATGCACAATGCTGATAATGCATGGTAATGTATGCATGTTTGTACCCCTGGGATGGGTTTTGGTACGCATGTTTGTACCCCTGGGAGTTTTGGGGCTGATAGCAAGACCTTGTCTGCCGCGCCCCGTGCCCACTGCTGCTCCAGCAGCGCCGTTCATGGTCACCTACCACTGTTGCCGTCCCGCAAATTACAGTGACTAAGCACTCACAAGAGGCTATCTGCAGCGATCAACATCGTAGCCGACTTGCACTAGTCCCAACCACACGCCCCGCCAATCCCAACGACACACCCCGCCAGTGCAAATCTATTCCCTTCCTCTGACAACTTTGACCCATCGAATGGTTCGGGCGCTTGTGGTGCGAGTGGTGTTGTGCTTGCGCCTGATGGCCTGGATGTAATTTAAACACATTGTTCGCTTCGTGGGCGGGGACGAAAACGCGCTCCGTTACGTGCCCCTTGCTAGATCGTGTTGCATCTTGTTGGATTGTGTCCACGCCCCCCATGTGGCCCATTCTTGGCGCTATTGGCGCCTGTCCCCCCCCCCCGTCTACTGCCAAAGGACATGCCATTCTTGCCAGTCACCGTGCCCATCTTCTCCTCTGCAAAACCAAAGGGCAACCTCACCATGCCAAAGCATAGCACAGACTGGTACCGCATGTGATTTCAAAGCATTGCTTACCTGGCACAAGCGTCATGTAATCCATCTCACATATCACCCCAGCCAGGTACATGGAATCAACCGGATTTGGTGGAGACAAAGGAGGAGAAGCCAAACTTGAACCGGAGCAGTCGTTGAGGGTTGTTGCACCGGTATCTTTACACCCAACGCCCCCTCCAAGGTAGAAGCCAAGGCTCATCGGGTCGATGCTGGTCACACCACTGCCGTTGAACTGGTTGTAAAAGCGCCCCGCGGCAGGAGCAAAGTGCCCGCCGTTTTTGTACCCCAGCGTCTCGCAAACGAGCATTGCATCATCGTCGCTGAACCAATACCCACTTGCACTTGCTGGCCGCCACGTTCCGTTGTACAGGAGCTGCACAAGGCCCTCGTTTGGGTTGGTACCATACACAAGGCGTACAGCGGCAAAGGTCGTGACAGTGCCGTCAACGCCGCCCGGGGCTACAGGGGCCCAGCGAGGCTCCGGAGGTACTGCTGGGCGAGTGGGCCTGGCAGTTGGTTTCGGGGCGGAGGGGGATTGAGAGGGGGCTGAAGGAATGCCATTGCTGCCCCCATAGCGTTGCCACGCCTCCATCGACAAGATAGTCACCTGTTGCCAGTATGCATGGCAAAAGCATGGTGTGCAGGTTCTTCCCAACAGGAATGACACATAGCAAACAGAAGTGACGTACAAGAGTTCCATGCGCTCAACAATGACGTTTCTCACGTACATTTAAACACGCTTGCACAATGCACAGTAACAACAGCAGCTACACTAGCTGCCATGAACCTGCGCGGAACCTTCGCAACGTACCTTGCAGGTGGGCACGTCCGACACAGCGTTTGGCGTAATATCAGCACCATGCTCTGCCAGCAATGCCTCTAAGGCCTGCTGGCTCATGCGGCTGGCACGGTTTCCCGCTCCAGGGATGATGTTGCCGTCTGGCCCACGTGGCACCTCTACCAACTGATCCAACATATAATCTCTCTGCATGACGTCTGCCGGGGGACCCAAGTCGCCAATAGGACCAATAGGGCCAATTGGTCCCACAGGGCCATCAGGGCCGGCAGCCTCCTCATAGCGCTGCCACACAGGCAAGGCCTCCCAGGTGGCGTTCACACTGTCATTCACGGTGTAGCCGGCAGTGTCGTTGTGGCCAGCAGTGTCGTTGAGCAAGGGGAGGGAGGCGCCGGTCGTAGTAGTGTTGAAGGTTGCCTGCAGTTCAGGCAGGTGAGAAGCTTCAGTCAGGGAAACAATGGCTGAGATGTGAAGGGAAGACTGAGCAGAAGGGAAGTCACTAGAGGCTTGGGGTAAGCGCCCCGAGGGGGCGGGGGCAGGGGCGGGGGTGGGGACAGGAGGGGGGAGGGCGGGGGGAGGGGGAACGCATGAAACACAGAGGGGTGCAGTCCCTAAGATGTGATGCCCAGTTGGAATGAATGCCTTCATTCGAGCACCCTTGTTGTTTTATTTTGCCCTCGGCCAACCAGAGGCGGAACGTCACCCTCAAGGCTGTCAGGTGGGAGGAAGCTTGGGCTTGATGGTGGATCAGGGGTGTAATAGTGCCAAATGCCAAGTACACGGCAGCATGCAGGGGAGCTGCAAAGTTGGATGGCAACCAGACTGTGGGCTCAGTGGCCGACCACTTCGCTCACGTTGCATACAATGCAGAGAGCATCTAGAGCATCCACAGCAGTACTGGGTGCATGCATCAGAGCCGACAGGCTAATGCACAAGCATACATAGCAGTAATAATTTATAAAAAGGGGGCTGCTGCCCAGGCCCGTATTCCAAGGGGTTGTCACAAGGGTGCCTACGCACCGCGCCTGCACACCAGGTGCATGCGAATGCGGCTAGCGGTGGTGACACTGAACATGTGACTTGCCGCATGCGGCATGCGGGCAGCATGGTGCATCTGGGTGGTAATGGTGACCTAGGAAGGAACTGAAATCTGGGCTGTCCCCTTGCTGGGGTGGTGCCCCAATTCCGAGTGATACCGAAATTCCGGGTGATAGCAAATTTCCGGGTGGCACTACTTCCGGGTGACAGTAACTATCCGAGTTCCTGACCATCCGGGTTCATGGCCATCCGGCTGACACTGCCCACACTAGCGATCCAGGTGCCCTGCCCATCCGGCTGACACTACTCACTCATCCGGCTGACAATCACTATACGGGTGACAGTGCTTATCCGGGTGACTGTGCCATCCGGGTTCCTGCCCATCAGAGTGACACTAACTACCCGGGTGGTGCTTCGGACGCGCCTACACAGCTCCATTTGGGTAGGCTGCTGCCTGTCCCCCATCAATGAATGCACACGTATGTGTCCCACCCGTTTACAGCAGTGATGCGCTGGCTTAGGTGGCACCAACGGCCCGGTTGCGGGCGCTGCCTGACTCGTGCTATTTGAGCGCATGGCGGTAGGTGCACACGGCGGTGTGCTGGACAGGTCTCCACTTCAGTGTGCTGCTGCCTTACCCCCTTGATCCCCCATCAATCCATGCACACATACGTGGCCAACGTGCTGACAACAGTCACGTGCTGGCCTCGGTGGCACTAGCGGCCCCAGTCAAGGCGCTGACTGACTCGTAGCGTGGGATTCGATCGCACACTGAGCACACGCGGTGCGCTGGACATGTATAACCAGCGCCATTTGGGTGTGCTGCTGCCTGGCCCCCCCATTAATCCATGCACACATACAAGGCACACACGCTCACAGTAATGATGCGCTGGCTTCGGTTCCACCAGCGGCCCGGGTGGAGACGCTACCTGACTTGTGGGATTTCAGTGCGGGCACAGCGGGGCACCGTACACTCGTGCGTTGTTGCATTCGAATGTGCTGCTGCCTGGCCCCCCATCAATTCATGCACAAGAACGTCGCACACAGGCTCGCAGCCGTGATGCGCTGGCTCCGGTTGCATCAGCGGCCCGGATAGAGGCCCTACTTGACTTATGGGATTTGAGCGCACGGCGGTGCAC